>OMKZ01055489.1:19516-38306 GCA_900302535.1 Neoniphon sammara
ACTCTGTCTCAATTACAGCCAGAACACACACACACATACACACACACACACAATCACACACACACATACACACACACCATGGACAGCCAAGTCTACTTCACAGAGCCTGTTACAAATGTCATCTGCAAAAACCAGCGGCCTACAGACGTGAGTTGGGAATCAAGTAACAGTGCAGCCCTTATGACTGTGAACACAAAAAATTTAACCTTCAATGCGCAAACACATTCTCACAGAGCAACTGCAACCTGTGAGCACACAGGGTCAAACCCTCCTCCAAATGCTCCCAGTGATGCAGAAGAACTAAACTGCTGAGCCGCAAAAAAAAAAAAAAAACTCGCTTGCTCCTGTCATGAAAAATTGAGAATGGAAATTGGGAGAAAGATAGTTGTGCAGATAGATTTTGGGAAAAAACTGCACTTTGGCTAACTCTGGCCAAACTGATGCTGCGGCAAATTAGATGCGGACATTATGTAAAATTTAGAGGAGTCAAAGTGGAATTGGAACTCACCATTTAACTTTGAGGAACGTCAAGAGAAGGGGACTACAGCTATCATTAAAACCAACATTAAAGCTGAAGGGCTGGAGAGCTTTGTGAAGACTTTCTACTCACTTCTAGCAAAATAGCAAAAAGAATGTTTCCTTCATGGGCAAAGGGCACTTAACCAGTTTTGCTCTGACCATGCACCAAACGAACAAATCCCCATGTAGACAAATGTCACTTGAACAGGTGAGCACAATTTACCAAAAATGAATGCACTTACCTTGCCTCCTTTGTCTGCACTGCGCTCTGAGCTGTAGAGCTGCTCACAAATGGAGGCAGAGAGGGAAAGAGAAAGAAAAAAAAGAAATTGGAAGAGGACAGGAGAGAAGTGTGTTTGGTTAAAGACAGGTGAAGGCATGAAGGAAAGGATGGAAACACTACTAGGCCTACGTGGACTGTGAAGAAGTGACAAATCAGGAGCCACTTTAAATGAAGGGAGATGAAAATGAGCAAAAGAGTGGTAGAAATGACAGCGTTGAGGAAAGTGGAAAGATTTCTTTTGTGAGGTTATTGTGAGTGGTTAATTCCCCTTCAATCAAAATAAATGTAAAACCAAGCTCACTTTGTCCACGCAGTCGTCAAAGAAGGCCAGGCTGGCATCTTTGTCGCTGACAAAGGAGCACTCCTCAATGAAACGGATGAACATTTGGGTTTTGGTCATCAGAGAGTAGAACTTCTGGTGTGAGCGGTCACGGCTCTTTAGGAAACCTGAGAGGGTAAAAGAAGAAAAAAACTGAATTTACAAAAAAAGATATGCCTCACCTTACCTTGCTAAGAATGATTAGCTTGACTGAACTGAGGGAAAGACTGATTAGCAGTTACAGTGAGACAGACAGACAGACAGACAGGTAGGTGGGTAGGTAGGTAGGTAGATAACCCAGCAAACGGCCCAATATATGCAGTAGCTTACATTAGTCTGAGTTTGAATAAAGCAACAAGACAGCACAAAGTTATCAGTATAATGGCCAGTTTGGGATGTACAACAGTGTGGTGAATAGCTTCCCTAATAAGTGCTGAAAGCAGCTGCACAGTGCTAGAGGCCACCAGTGTTGAGGGAACAAGACCAGGATGGATAGCCACTGGCTCACAGTACAGAGGTGGAAGCCAAGCACCAGGATGTGTCCCTGCTGAGTAACACAACCCAACAGCTAATGGATACTCTCCACATATATTTCAAGCAGAACTTCAGCCACTTTCAGCTTGGGCCTTACTTTCCAATCATACTGATCAGTTCTGAGTGAAATCTCATTAATTGTTTCACTATAGAGCTACTTGCGTCTTGTTTGCCTGGCTGAAGCTTTCCAGGACAGTCCTAACAATCCAGTGGACTCTCAAAGGCATCCTCCCTAAGCCTGTCATATACCATACTACTTTACACAGTGACATGGGTAGATAGGCTGCCAAAAACAGGAAACAATGAGACAAAAAGAAGTAGAGGAGGAGGAATGCCACAGATTTTTACTGCTCATGTCTTAATAAAAAGTGAATCAGTTTTGAAAAAGACATATTTAGGTGCTTTAGGGCATGATTTGTTTTGAGCATCTATAGTATAATACAAAGAGTAAAAGTTACAGCTAAAAAACAAAAACTGTTCAAGGCTTGAATCCCAGATCATCCCTAAAATTTGCCTGAAAAAATTTAACCAAATGTTATACAAAGATATCTCAAAAAGCAGCAAAGAAAGAGATGGGTGAAACATAACGGAAATAACCAATTAGTTAGTTGACGTAACAAAAACCTGGCATAATGTTGTAGTTGCACACTTTTCCCATTCCTAATGGGAAAAGTAACGTTATGTAACAGGACTGCAGTGGTTTCTTTAAATAAAAATCATCTACTCTCTGTTTGCTATATCATATAACTCATAATGGACATGACCTTGGCTATGGCTATCCTCCAGTGGAGCAATCATGACATCAACCCAACTCATTTCAGCTGTGATATGAGCCAGCTTCCATGGGCTGTGGTCCAGAGGCCGGACTCGAGCCTCGGGGGCATTCAGCAGCTGCGGTGCTAGCTAGCTAACTTTTCAGACTGTGGAGCAGACTTGAACCCCAGACCCCACCATCCTCTCAAATCCCAGCTTTTCTCTCAAAACAGTTTGTGTGTTTATTTACTTGGAGGACACTTATGAAGGCTCATGTATTAAACAACACCATCTGATTTTGAGGCAGGCCGGCTGTACAGAGGAAAGGTGCTACAAACGACAAGTATTAGTTTTTATATCCACAGACTCATTATCACTAATCACATAATGTAACACTACAGCTGTGGTTAAAACTGGCTTCAGAGTCTTGCCAAGAGACTGAATAATGATTAAAAAGAGGGATGCATATGGCTATATATGTATATGTATATGTAAGCAACATAAACCCTTATAGATGATATTCTAATACTGGTCTTTTATGTACATTTTCTGATGGCTGCTATGTTGCACAATACAGGGCAAGTCTAGTGTTCTAATCCTGGTATTAAGAGACCCAGAGTACTTCTGTTTTTCTATCCTACCAGGTAGTTAAAGGAATATTTCAATATTTTGGGCAAAATACCCTATTTCTGATGTACCCAGACTGAGACAAAATGTTCGATACCATTTTCACCTCTGTACGTCCACTGGTTCGTCTCCCATGATTAGCATTTCATGTTAGCTTAGCATAAAGACTTGAAGTCTACAGGAGTCATTAGCCTAGCTCTGTCAACATGAAAAAAATAAACCTTAGAGCATCTCCGTCTCTGTCTAATTTACACATTGTATCATGTGTTACGCACGGTAATAAAATACACGTCTTGGAATTTATTATTTATTAACACATATGTTCAGCAATTATAGTTCCTACCGTCTAACTTCTCCTAAAACGACTCTCGTTTGTTTTTTTAATTCCAAGATGTCTATTTTAAACACACATGATACATTGTGTAAATAAGACAGCTTCAGAGTTGCTGTAAAGTTTATTTTTTTCACTTTGACAGAGCTAGGCTAATGACTCCTATAGACTTCAAGTCTTTATGCTAAGCTAACATGACATGCTACCCATAGGAACCGAAGCAGCGGACGCACTGAGGTGAAAGTGGTATCAAACATCTTGTCTCAGTCTGGGTAAGTCGGAAAAAGGGTCTTTTGTCCAAAATGTTGAAGTATTCTTTTAAATTGGATTCACCCTGCAAATCAATGGAGTTGTTCTGGTATGGCTCCAGTGCTCACACTACAAATAGTCACAAGGACATTAGTCTACAAACCTTGCAAGTCAAAAAGCGAGCTAGCATCTGTGGCTTTCTCAGAGGGTGCCTGGGTAATGGGTCGCAAAAAGGAGCGGTAGCCCTTCAAAATGGCTGCCATGAAACGCAAGAAGGCTTCCTGGATCTCCAGCTCCAGTGTGTGGAGGCTCTTCCCACAGCTCAGCTCTGATGAATCGCTCATGCTCAGCTCCAGCAGCCCATCAGGCCGGTGCTGACCTGAAGTTAAGGCACAACATTAAATGGTCAACAGCTGACACTACAATGAACATGCCAGTTTAATCAAAGAACAGGCAGAATTAGCAGGTCAAATAGTATTTGCAATTTTATGAGGTCATTCTGATCAAAGCACACGGCCTTCATCTGTGTACTGTTTTATGCCAACTAAAACAAAAAAAGGACTTTCATCAGGCACAGCTAGTACTGCAACTGAGGATTAAGATTATGCAATTAGGATAAATAAACATAAGTTAATACCTGAGTTTCTAAAGGTCCTTGAGTCTTAGAAAGTCTCAACTCAAAGCTCTGGCAGGCCTGTCAATATTAAGCATTCTTAGGCAGCGACTGGGTAGATTTTCAACTCCACTGAGTCAGAAAATTCAATTATTCAATTTCTAGAGCTCAGTAAGCAGCAGGTTTCATGGCATTTGCAGTGTGCACTCCACACATAACCGAAATAAAGTTTAGAGCGACATAACGAATACAATGGTAAAGCAGACAGATAATTAGAAAATTGTGCTATGAGAGGATTATTGCTGGTTTTATTCTTATTAGTTATTTCAATGAAAGAAAGGCACAGTTTAGATTCTATGGGGAACAAACCACATCAACACCAAAATAAAAATGTGCGTGAGAAAGGTGAGAAATGATGCACAACTCTAATTGTTAGATATTTTATCTAATGACCTCCATATCACAGATTATTTTAAGTAGACCACAATGTAGACTAAGACCAGAATGACAAAGGATGCATAAATCCTCTTCTGATTGGATTCTGACTTGCTGTTAAAAATTCAACTGACCATCAAATTTTTGATGTGAAGATGTGATTTCGTTGAATGTGTAATTTACAATGCATGCAGGACAGATCTCTTTTGAAAATGATATACTGGGCGCTGCAGTGACAAGACAATATGGTAATCACACACGCAGCTTACACATTATTTTAATCATTTGTCGTATCTGTGCATAAATCAGCTGAAGACTCACCGTCAGCCAATTGCTGGTACAGATTGCTCAGCACATTCATTAGGTTTTTACAGGCTTTCTTTGGCAGGATCTTCCACGTGAGGGCCCGCTTATCTTCATTGCTGGAAAAAAAAGCAGAAGCACACACTAAGCTCTGGAGAGGGAGGGAGGCCAAAACCAACATGGGTGGCTGTTGGGTTGGGGCAGTTTGGACCACCCTAAAGCTGTCTGGCCAATAATGAGGCCAAAAATGATGTGAACCATTACTGACCTGACCTGACAAACCAGAAAGCTGCATTCTCTTCATATTAAAATGAGTTTGACACTATAAAAATAACCATTTCCTTCTAAGTTCTAGGAAAATAGCCTGATCTCTAAACTTAGAACTCATGAGTTGGCAGTTATGTAGTTTGGAAAAAAGGCGGCACAGGCAAATGGGTTGAGCTTTCTGGGAAGCTGGGCACGCTGTGCATTTGGGGCTCAGTGCACTGCGGTTGACCCCACACATAATGGTATTATACAATATCCACTGTGATGAGTCAAGAGAGCAGTGTACAGAGATTAAGTTCTGTGAAAATTTCTCAGCAATCCTAGCGCTACCAGCATGCCTAATTAACTTCACAGCTATGGGAGGGTTTTAGCAGCGCAGCAGTGCTCACTGGAAGATGGTGTTTGTGTCCAAGTCAACGCAGCTGACGTCTGGTGGGGGGTCGTACAGATCAAAGTAGCGGGAGTCCACACCTACGATGAAAGGGCAGGGTGCACTCAACACGTCAGCAAGCGCCAGAGGGCACAAGGGGATGTATGGGCAAGGCCAGTGGAACGGGAAGATCATCTGAAGATGAGGGACAGGAGGACAAGAAATAAAAATAGAAACAGATAATAAGGAAGTACGTTTCCCACCGTGACCCTTTTCCGTGACTTTCCGTAACTACACTGCAGTTCTTGCATGACTGAAAAACTATTTTAAAAATATTGTTATTCGGCTCAGGGCTTAGCAAATCCGGGTATTTTACCAACTTGAAACCAATTCCAAAATAGAACTGACAGAACCCTATGTGCAAGTGTTCTATACAACTGAAAAATGTCACTTACAGATACCAAAGCCTCGGTGACACTGGTCAGTACTGCAGGTCGTAAGGAGTGGACAAGGATCTTATGCTCTGTGACAGCAAAAACTAGCAGAGTCACAGCGTTCTCTGGTCCGAGGTTCTGAAGCAGCGTAGTGAATCGACCGCCACTGTGAAAAATACAAAAGCATAAAATTCAACTAAGTTTAAATAACTTTGCACTGTAAACAATATTCCTACTTCATACTGGGAATAAGTGAAACATGGACGTCTGTCAGACCTGTCTGTCTGACTGAGACAAGATGTTCAATACCATTTTCACCTCTGTATGTCCACTGGTTTTTCAAAGTGAAAAAATAAACCTTACAGCAAACCCAAAGCTGTCTTATTAAAACAATGTATCATGTATTATACAGTAATGAAATACGTGTCTTGGATTTTTTATTTATTTATTTATTTATTACAAATGAGTCATTTTAGGAGAAGTTAGATTTATAGTTCCTACCATCTAACTTCTCCTAAAAAAAAGAATTAAATTTTTTTTTTTAATTTCAAGACATGTATTTCAAATACATATGATACACTGTGTAAATAAGACAGCTTTGGAGTTGCTGTAAGGTTTATTTTTTCACTTTGACAGAGCTAGGCTTGTGACTCCTGTAGATTTCAAGTCTTTATGCTAAGCTTATATGAAATGCTACCCATAGGAACTGAACCAGTGGACGCACAGAGATGAAAATGGTTGAACATTGAACATTTTGTCTCACTCTGGGTAAATTGCAAAAGGTATTTTGCTCAAAATGTTGGAGTATTCCTTTAAATGCCCCAAAACAGTACCAAAATATATCACCTCCAAGTTTCACTGAAAATGGACCAGTGGTGATTTGACATCATATTGGAGTTAAAAAGTTTCATATTTAATCAAAGCACCAACATCAGACCAAGTAGTGTAATTATTTAAACAGTGAAACAGTGTGGATATGAATCATCCCACTAGGTTTAATCAAAAACAGACGAGTAGTGTCAGTGTCACCTGAAAAATTTTGAGTGCAAAAGCTCATACCTGAGTGGTAGAGGAGAAGACACTGGCTGGCTCAACATCAGGCTGTCGTGAGGCGAGAGCTGTGGAAAGTGGGAAAAGCTGGAAGTGACAAAAGACCCCCTGGCAAAAATGTCTGCACTGCATCATTTAAATACCCATCCATAATGGAAAAGTTGAACTATCCCCCGAGCAAACCAAAACACCTGCTGATCAGAGCGCTATTTCATGCAAAATAATAATTACCCAAGTGTAATCCACACATTATGCAACAAACATTACACTTGCTGTCTTGGCTGCAAATGCAAGATGTTTTCATTTAGACAAGTAAGCTCACCTGCACCAAGATCCGAGGCCTCTGGGAGGAAGGGAAAGGAACCTTGTGCATGAAATGAGAGATGTGCCTGGGAGGAGGAAGAATTAGGGGGACGTGAGGCCAAAAATAACAGCAGTGGGTGGCGGAATAATCTGTCAATGCACCCCTTTCAGATGGGAAAGAGTTATGTGCAGCAGTAAAACATGAATAGCATGAATCTTCTGCTACAAACCACCTGACCAGGAATATGTCAGTGCAGGCGTTAAAAGGAAAAATCCACCCTGAAACACTGCAAAACAAACAATAAAAGTGCTATTTATTTGTGATGCATTTCTGGATCCATTTTATTGGTTTATTTTTTAAAAATTCCCACCTGTCATTGGCAGAAGTGGACATGATATAAAGTCAAGATGTTGTCTGAAAAGTTACAATAGCTGAAAATTTTTCAGCGATAGATGCTATTTTACACTGACATTCAACAATCAAGGGGGAAATCCATTGCAGAAGAGGAAGAGAGACCAATTTCTCCACCCACAGTAGCAGAAAATAGACCAGAATGCAATGCAGCCAGAGGGGTGTGGCTCTAATTCTTTCCTTGACCAGAATAGCTCTCTTGTTCAGTCACCATTGCTATTGCTCTCTCTACCTGAACTCAACCTTCCCACACTGCAAGAAGTTGCACTGACATGGCATCTTCATCTTGAATAAAGAATTCCTTTTGAAGGTTAGTGTGTAAGTTGTAAAATTCAATTTTATCCACAATTTAAGGGCTTTGCGCCATTGCTGTATTGGTAGGAAATGTGGTAAAATTTTCATTTTACTTGAGCAAACTTACTTCTGCACTACCATGCAGAATATAAAGTGATATGACCTGCTTTTGAGGCTTACCTAAAACAAACCAATTGCTACTTACCCATTAGTCTATGCTGTATTGTAGTGGACCACTGTAAAAGTAGCTGAGAAGTTTGAATGTGGCGCGAAACTTCCTAATGGTCTTTACTAGTGTTTACATGCTGCACTATGTAGATTGCGTTGTGCTGCACAGTGGTTACATTTGGGTATTTTGGGCTTAAGAAAATACCAGAATCCATGGTGGCATTTTTCCATTAAAGTTATGGTTGGCAAGCCTGGAGAGCTAGCAAGAGAGCTAGCAGGATTTGAAAGTGGCACCTCCTCTAAGTTCCACATTTTGAGTAGTTGTAGTAGTCAGTTATTTGGAATAGTAGTTAAAGAAAAAAATCATCATGCCTTATTAATACAAGGCAAACAAAGAAAAACACGGGACAGACAATGGTGAAATCAGGAGAAAAATGGAGAGCTCACTTCTCAATGGGCAGTGCATGTGGTCCGGAGATGGAGTAGCGGTACAGGAATGTGAGAAACTTGCGAAAAGCATCAAAGAACGGCCAGTGGGAGAGGAGGCAGATACACTTGTTGGTGTGGACCGAGCACAAGGAGTTGGTGCTGTTGGTGGCTGTAGCCGTAGCATCTGAAAAGGGTTTGTGGGGGTCCGGGGCTAGCAGGCCCAGCTGAGAGCGCTGCTTATCGGTCAGACACTCCTGTGGGTAGGGCTCATAAAACTGAATAGCAGCACCGTAGACCTAAAACAAAGGACATGTGGGTTAAAGAAATACTTCACCTTGTATGGTTCTATCACTTACTTACCCTGAGTTGTCTTGAATGTCCAATGAGAAAAGTTTTTAATTGCATGCCTCATGGAGAATAAAGGTTCAGCATGAATGTTGAATGTGACAGATTTTAAGATACCGAATTTGACATCGTGGCCAAAGGGTGGCAGTACAGGAAAGGTCATATGGTCACTAAAATGACAAAAAAATTGCCCCTTATGGAGCATGAATACACATGTCAAATATCATGTCAATACACTGATTACGTTTTGTCATCTCTTGTATAGACGTTGACATTTTGGCCTGAGGGTGGCGCTAGAGGAAAGGTCATGGGGTCACCAAAATAAGCAGGGTTCATCCTATGAGAAGCGTAAATGTGCTCACCAAATTCGTAGTCATGAGAGAGACATTATGCAACCTCAATGCAGCGTACTAAAATAAATCATTCAGGAAAAACTCTTCAATAGATGGAAAAGTAGATGGTAAGTAAAAAAACTTAAGTTTTTAAGTGCAGATGCTATGCACTGACCATCAGTTGTACCCACCATCCGTACTCTAAGTTCCAACTGTAGTCAAACACCAGTTAGATTGCGGGAACCAGCATTTGGCTAACTAGATCTCCTCTGCTTCCTGGAAATGTGAGACATTCCCATTCGCACACAGAGCTAAACTGGCTTACCCGTTGGCTAGCTAGGCAGGCTATGAGGGTCAATTTCGAGCATTCTCCTCCCATGAGGACCCTGTGTGATACCCCGTCTTTGTTTGCGGATGACTGGACTGAGGGAGTGGAGTGTATTGTGCATAAGCATGAGTCTAGGGAGTCTGTCAAAGAGCAGAATATTTCTACTATATGGATACATAATACATATTAACCTGCCCACACTGTGCTGGTCCTCGCTTTTTCAAGGGGCTACATTAGCATTTAAGCCTGAAGTGAAGATTAGAGTTAGGATTAGGTTACAGTAAAGTAAGGGCTAAAGCTTAGGCATGTAAATTGGATGGTTTTGATTAAAGGAATAAATGTACTCAATAGGTCCTCATTAAGTAAATAAATACACTGATGTATGTGCACAGGTGATGCCTCAGTTTAACAGAGATAGACTTGGTGTCTGCAGAGTGCGAAGACCTGCTGAGTCTCCCTCTGACCTTGGCCAGGAAAACACGAGTCAGCTTACCGCGCAGACACACACTTCTCTCAGCAAAATATCCCCCTGCATGTACCATGGCCCTTCCCAACTTGCGTGCAAACACACACACGCATGCGCACACCTGTGCACACACATACGGGAATCAGCACACGGAGGGCTTGGCACCCGCAAGTGTTCCTGACCCCTGTCTGGCCTAAACATCAGTAGGCTTTGGATGTTATTTGTTTTCAGTCATGGCTGTGTTTCACCACATAATTACCTAATATGTATAAACATGGGCCAGATCCCACTGGACAATTTTTCAAACCCACAGATGAGCAGAGTGGGGAGACTGTTGTGTATAGAAAGGGAATACCAAGAACATCTGTGTGGCCATTTAAAGAACTACACCGACAAAAAATTTCTACTGAGATGAAAATTTGCAGATTTTGCATTCAGACTGATTTGAGCTGCTGCCATCACATCAAACGTGGCTGAGAATTTCAATCCGACATCTGGACGAGTCTTGAAGAGCTTCTGGGTGTGTGTATTAATGTGTATAATTAATCCTTATCGATTCACAGACTCTGCAGGATAATCAGTTATACTGTGAAGTGTGCGTTACCTCGTCCTGTCCAATCATCTAATATGAGCACATTTACATCTGAGAAACCAAAAAAAAAGTGCGTGCAATGCCTTGTGGCTTTGATTTTAGGAGTGTGTTCCCTTATCCTTAGAAACATCTTAAGAAGGGTTGGCTAATAACCATACACTTTAAGTTTGGTACTGTCACAGGCCATGAGGTGGGAGAGGTGAAGAGATGAGGCACAGACAATAGTCTGCTCACCCTTAAAATTTACACAACCCATGGTCACAGGCTGTATTTCCATGGAAAAGAGTGCACAGAGAGCATCTAACAAAAAAATGTGTGCCATGTGTTTGCGTGAGAGAGGGAGATGTGTAGCTGCATCATTTCTGTCAGGTGAAAATCTCTTATCTCCCACCTCATATCTGCCAGCTTTTCAGGAGCAAAGAGAGACGGTCTTGTTTTAGCTTGACAGCAAGTTTTTTTTACTTTATCCAATAGGTTCATCAGCCCACGAGGTTGAAAATTGTTCTCAACCCACAGAGAAACTCTTTGATCCTTCAACTGAAGTGAAAACATACAAAATCACCACGTTTGTAGTTACAAGGTTTTCACCTGACGACAGCAATATGCATGCCTGACCCACTTTCCACTCTGGCAGGCACAGCACTGTGGTTTTCTCTTGCTCCACTGTATTATATCGGTCTGTGGCCGTGTCAGCTGTTTAGATGGCAGTTGCAACCTGCTCGTATGGTTTAACAGTCACTGGCTGCTTTCTGTGCTGGATGCTGCAGCTGAGATGTTGTGTGTTGTCTCTGAAGAATGTGAGAGAGGGAGATGAGGGGAAGGGGAAGAGACAGGGAGAATATATCCCTTCATCCATCTTACCTTCTCTCCGGAGGCTCCGGTCAGGACAAAGGTGGAGAATACAGGGAGGGAATATTTAGTCTGTGCCGGCCAGCACTCGATGGTGGCCCCCATGGGCAAGCAGAAGAGCGGGACAGACTCTGGCAGAGGGAATGACTCATAGTCTTCCTCTGGATATCTGCTGAACAAACCTGGAGAAAATAAAGAGCAGAATGAGAACTCAATTCAGCAAGTTGCAAAGTGCAAAGTCTCCCCGGCGATTACCAATTAAGAGCAGATGTAGACACAAAGCCACCCTTCCACTAAGTTCACAATGGAGCAAGACAAGTTCAATTTATCATAATCACAATGAAGGTGTAAGATGTTATTTAATCAATGTTGCACGAGGAATGCCTGGCTTTGTAATAAGCAATCACTGGTGGGTAATTAGGCATTGTAGGCAATTAGTCATTGTCAATGGATGCAAATGAGAAAGTTAAGTAATGATTTTATATTGTACACTTGCTTAACTCTGTGCTACATTTGGCTTTGGTTGGAGCTTTGCATCACTCAAAATTACTTTCAGAAATTCAGAAAGAAAACATTCACTATACAGTCTTACCCAAAATGTTTTGTAAATTTGAGAAAAGTCAACAGATACCTAGTAACAGATTTACAGACCAATACCTCACATGTGTCAATTTTATGTTAAATGTATCGAAATTGGAATCTGGTTCGGTTCCTATGAGTAGCATTTTGTGTTAACGTAGCATAGAGACTTGAAGTCTACAGGAGTCATTAGCCTAGCTCTGTCAAAGTGAAAAAAAAAACCTTACAGAAACTCTGGTAGAAACTATAACCACTGACCTTGTGTTCATCAGTTATAGTTCCTACCATCTAACTTCTCCTAAAACGACTTTCATTTAAAAAAAAAACAAAAAACACACATAATACACTGTGTAAATAAGACAACTTCAGACCTACTGTAAGGGTTATTTTTTCACTTTGATGGAGCTAAGTTAATGACTCCTGAAGTCTTTATGCTAAGCTAACAATGGTACACATCAGAACTGAAACAGTGGACGCACAGAGGTGAAAACAGTATCAAACATCTTGTCTCAGTCTGGGTAAGTTGGAAAAAGCATATTTTGCCTAAAATGTTGAAGTATTCCTTTTATTGTTAAGTGATAAATATATATACTTAAATATACATATTTTCCAAGGTACACCAGACTAACCTAATGTGATCCCATTATTTGACAAAGATATAAAGATGAACAAATACCAGACTGAGCTGTACATGAAACTAAGAAAAAAAATGTTAAGCTCTATCATTTCAATTAATGATAATTTATGCAGGACACACAGGGGACTGTTTCTACTCTACAGGTGTCTATTTCTATAAAGGGTCTGACTCTGAGAGATCTGTGATAGAGATACCTACCAGTATGCTAGACAGGAGTGCCATCACCCCTGCCTTACCTAACTACTTTTCTGAGGGAAACCCTGCAACTACAGTACACTGCCGCTAAAGGAACAAATAAAGAAAAATCACCATGCCATGAAGGCTTGGTCAGCACATTGATAGATTGCCTTGCACTACAGTAATTAGCATTTTTCCACCAATATTTAACAGCTGATGTCCAGATTTCCTATACTATACACAGTGGGAAATGTGTATTTATTGAGGCATTTATACAGTAGCCCAGTATATGCACCAACACAACCAAGTTAGCTTGTTCAGTTCTAGGTCAAAATGTCCTATCAGTCTATAAATACAGATGGATGAGGCAAAACAGGTCTGTTTCCAAAACTCAAAGTTTGATGTGTGCTGGCTTTTTCTGGCCTAAAAAGAGAAAGTTCCTATCTGTGGGCTGACTCATCCAAAGCATTACTGAGCAGGAGATAGGATCGCTCTGTTCACAGTCTGCTGCATATTCAAGACATGTACAACAAAACATGAGGCAGCCAATCTGAGGCTGGGCCAAAAGACAGCCATACTGAGCAAACAGTGTTATCAGAAAATGAGGACCTAAGTTCGTCAGAGATTTGCTTCTGTCAGTGTTTTTTTGGCAATGAAAAGTCAGTTGTGTTTAATTTGCAATAAGCCACAAATTGCCATTAACTACAAGGCAACCATTTAAGTCCTTTTAACGAGGAGAACACTAGCACGCACAGGCTTATCTCACAGCTCGGCGTCTGACGCGTCAACATGCTTCAACAAGTCTGAACCTGCTAGCACAGTGCTAACAGAGGGTGTCCTCATGCACCCAATACACTGCAGCAGGCCCTCCGCGCTAAAGACATTTCTGTAATAGCATCATGTTACCACTGACATAAATACATAATAAGACCGATTAAAAAAAAAAAAAAAAAAAAAAAAAACGTGATTCATTCACACAACCACAACCGCCTGCTCAAACTTGCTGTCTATATACCTTTCAACATCTTATAGGACAACATTCCAAACCTATAAAATAAAATCATTCTTTGAATTAGCACAAAGCTGGAGAGTTTGGAAATTGAGAGAAAGGAGAGAGGCTATTCACACGCTACATGATTATTTGGGATCTCATATTACCAGGAACAGGAGATACACGTCAGTATTTGGATCAGTGTGCTCATAGCCGGGGGATTATGAAGGCTTACCTGCTTTGTAGGCTATTGTGTTGGTTTTGGCCACAGACTTCTTATAACACAGGTAGACAGAGGAACCCCACTAAAAAGAGAAGCAAACTGAAAGTAAATATGTCATTCCCTGCAAATAATGCAGGCAGTAAAAAGTACAAAGGCATCATCCCTTCCTTATAAAAGTAATACCATTGTTGTTGTAATTATGGCTGTTCAAAGTCTGAAAATTTGACCTTTAATTTAATTCAGCTCCCATTTAGGCCAATCATTTTTAAAATGCTGGAACACGGTGATGCATATTTTCTCCCATACCCAAATTTATTGTGCAAGACCCATTCTGTATTCCATGCACCACAAGTCTGTAGATTCCTGTCAATCTCAGCTTCTCCCGCAGGTACACTTCCTACATACACACACTAAGACACACGCACGCGCAGTCAAAGGCTTCTCAGGGGGATCGCATCGTCTATCCAATGACAAATTCAGACCAAGCTGACACAGCAAGGACTTTTATAGAAGAGTAATCTAATGTCCGGGTCTCTCTCACATGGAGAGGATAATAAAAAAAAACATGAGAGTGAACTGAGAGATTTGACTACAACACAAACCCCGGCTGAAGAGGAAACCAGATGTGTAAAGGTTGAGGGCCTCTGTGTCTCTCACTGACGAGAAAGAGGACATAAATAACAAACACACACACACATACACGGACACACACACACACACTGCACTGTTAAAAAGCATCCTTAGGCGATGGAGGACGTTTTTTGGACAGCTTTCCATTAATTGGATGCACAAGCCAGTTTGAGCATCTCACCCAGGGGCTAAAATCTCTCTCTCGGCTGTTGAAAAAACACGGCTGAAATCAAAATGAGAATAGGAAAGGCAAGTGCAATCCTATTTTAGCCCAGGATTACACACCTGCCCATTTCTCACCCACCCTGCTCTCTTACATTGTACATTTGAGCTCAAAAGACAGAAAGACTATCCATCCGGCCCATTTTGACAATCTAAAGGAATACTCAAACGTTGTAGGCAAAATACCCCTTTTCCAACTTACCCAGACTGAGACAAGATGTTCAATACCACTTTCACCTCTGTACGTCCACTAGTTCGGTTCCTATGGGTAGCATTTTGTGTTAGTTTAGCATTAAGTCTACAGGAATCATTAGCCTAGCTCCATCAAAGTGAAAAAATAAACCTTACAGTAACTCCAAAACGGTCTTGTTTACACAATGTATCATGTGTACTTTAAATACACATCTTGGATTTACAAACCCGATTCCAAAAAAGGTGGAACATTGTGTAAAACGTAAATAAAACAGAATGTGATAATTTGCTAATCCTTTTTTGACATTCAACTGAAAACAGTACAAAGACAATATATGTAATGTTTTACCATATCAACTTTATTGATCTTTGTAAATATATGCTTATTCTGAATTTGATGCCAGCAACACCTTTCAAAAAAGGGTATTTTGCCATAAACATTGGAGTATTCCTTTAATAATAATATGTTGTGTAAATGAAGGTTACCAGTTTGAGTGTGCTGGATAAAGGACATTCACCAAATGCCACTAAACGATCCTCTCAGTCAAGGAAAGTATACAAAGAAAATGTTCTAGCACTTGGTCAAGCTTACTCATAGCCAGGTTAATGTGCCTAGATGTCATCTGATATTACTAAAAGAGTTTTGGGAGCGTGTACCACTTATTTAAAAGTCACTTACAAGAAACAACATGAAGGTGGATCTGATGTGAGTGGGGCATTGAAGTGGTGTTGAAGACCATGGGTTTTTTGATTAACGAATACCTTGACATTTTGAATTTCAGACAAGGTTCCACTGGAAAAATAATGCCCGCCAAAATTCAAAGTGTCATGCTATGACTTTAAGGAAAAACACCCCCTCAAATTTTCTCACACATACATGATTAATCTGTTCAAAGCATTCCAGGAATTATTTGGTAATGAAGTGTTCTAATTACCTTGTTGGTGTTGATTTTGCCTTTTAATATTTCTCACTTTGTTTAACATCTACGGGGGGAAAAAATCAAAGTCTATCACCCATCCACCCAGTCTCACTCGTTTTCAGCCGACCACTGACTCTCACCATGCTGCTGTTGAGATTCTTCTCCACCTTGCAGAAGGTGTGGGGGGGCGTCTCTCCCTTGCCTGGGATGATGATGCAGATGTCAGTGACGGCCAGGGCAGCGTGGGGCTGGCTCTCTGGTGCCCGGCGGTAGGTGATGTAGATGCGCTGTGACGATGTGCTGCTGATGTTTGCTGGGCGACCGGAAGGTGTGGTTTGGATGAGGTGACATCCCTGCTTCAGCCGCTCCTTCCACTCATACAGCACCCTGCAAGAGGGGCCGGAGCAGGCAGACACTCACATATCAATATGTATTCAGTAGCATGATTACAGTGTAGGATTAAAGGGGAAGGGACGATGTTTTTTGCTTGCTGGTTAGATCTGCAACCTAAACAACAGATCTGCTTGTAGGGAATCAATATGCAATATGCAGTCATGATCTGATCCAGCCAATTAGGTTGAAGTTTATCCATAAGTCAAAAATAGTGAGTGACAGAATTAAAGGAGGAATCACTGATTTTTTTTTTTTTTTAGACCAAGGAAAAAAGACATTAAAATATATAAAAATTTGTATTTATTTTCTCAAAACTGGTTGTCAGAAACACTGGTTATTATCTATCAATATTTATCATTATCTGATTGAAGTAGCAGATTATGCATCTTCTGTTAACAATGTTGCCATCTAGCATTGTGCATCTATGCATGACACTAATGATATAAGCTTTAAAGGGAGCAATTGATTAATTTGCTGATATTCAGGAAAAACTGGTTACAGATACACTACAGGCCAAAAGTTTGGAAGCAAGATCAAATTTGTACAAAAAAAGATCAGTTCCATTGGTATACTTTGCAACAAAATAAACATAATTATTATATAAAGAGTCACTCATCAGAATACATTTCTACTATAATAATCAAGTATTTGGGTTTTTCTTGCTTAGACTTTGCTTTCTTGAAAGTAACCTCCTCTGGCTTTAACAAAAGCATGGGAAATACGAGGCATTTGTTCCACAAGTTTTTAATGGTATGTGCCAGGAATTGCAATGCAAACTTTCTTAAGTTCATCAGTGAGAGACTCCTGATTTGTGGGACACACTTTTCTGACTGATCGATCCAATTCGTCCCACACAAGCTCAGTTGGAGAGAGGTCTGGAGACTGAGGGGGCCAAACCGTCTTTCAAAGAACACCTTCCTCTTTTTTTATTGTCTGGGTAACCCTGACAAAGCTTGGAAGAATGCTTAGGGTCATTATCTTGCTGCAAAACAAACTTTCGCGGTACTATTCCTTCTCCATGATAACCTTTACTTCAAACAAATCTCCTACTCTATCACCTGCAAAACATCCCCATACCATGGCACTACCACCTCCATGCTTTATTGTGGGTGTTATGCATAGTGCTTTGAGACGTTCACCAGTTTGTCTGCGGACATAGACTCTGCGATTTGAACCAAAAAGTTCAAACTTGCTTTCGTCAGTTCAGAGAACTTGTTTCCAGTCATCATAGGTCCAATTTTTGTGTGCTTTTGCTCACTCATATCTCTTTTTCTTGTTCTTTGGACGAAGTAGTGTTTTTTTTGCAGATACACAATCCTTCAGACCAGCCTTTCTCAAACATCTTTTCACAGTTGTCAGAGATATGGGTTTTGACCTTGTCATGTTGATTTCCTCCCTTATTTATGGTGCTGTTTTTCGACGATCTCTCTTACTGGTGACAATGATATGTTTATCCTCTGCTTTTGTAGTAGCCCTCTTTCTTCCAGACCTTTTTCTATCATCATAACTTCCAGTTTCTTCTAGTCTCTTCAGGGTGTAGTGAACTCCTTTGTTGGACACCATTAGGCATTTTGCAATTTCTCTTTCAGTGTATCCTTCTTTCCTCAATGTACAAATCTGTACTCTTGTTTCTTTACTCAGCTGTTTCTTTCTAGCCATTTCTGTGGTAGTTTGTCAGAGATAATTTTGTATGCAAACTCTCAAAAGCCAAAGAGCTAACGTGAATAATGCAAACCGTGATTTTTTCTTTTTTTTTTTACTTTTGCACTGAAGCTGTGACTCTTGCAAATCTTCTCAATCCTAAAACTAAGCCCTTCTTTTATTTTATTAATATTTATTCAACAATGGTCTGGTAACATCAATGTATACCTAAAGGTAAATTGAGAAAAAATGGTGCATATCAATGAAAGCAAAGTCTGATCATGCAATAAATACATCCCAAAATCCATAGAATTTATACTGGTTTTTAAGAAAGGCATTGTGAACAGAAACTTGCAGTTGCTTCCAAATGTTTGGCCTGTATTGGCATTGCTTCCAAACCTTTGGCCTGTAGTGTAAGTGCCAGCGTAGCATGCAAAAGTTTCATACAAGTGTACATTCACTGAGTTTCAGTCACTTCAAACTGATCTATTCAATGCCACACATGCAGAAAAGTTCTCATAAGAAGTGCTAGTTGTGTTGTGAGAGCTCTTGAGGTCCCTTCACATCTTCCTCAACATCC
>OMKZ01055492.1:7756-19586 GCA_900302535.1 Neoniphon sammara
ACTCTGTATGGGTGCTATTCATGCCAGCGAGGGCTAAAGCTTCCTCTGAGGTGGAAGTTTTTTCCGGATTTGAACCCACCAGCCCTGGGTGGTCTGTGGACTTTGAATTGTGCCAATTCAAAAAGCATGAATCAGTCGGAACGATGGTACATCTACCAGAGGACGGATGTGTGTATGTGTGTGTGTGTGTGTGTGTCCACTCAAAGTATGCAAGCATCTTTCAGCTGAAGAGGGTGTTCTTATGTCATTTTTACCTCCATAGTTCAGCAGTACTGGTTTACATGCTGCTTGCTCTCACTCTCCTCTCTCTCTCTCTACACACACACACACACACACACACACACACATTCTCACACACACGCACTCACAGGAATCCCAGGTATGCTGTGTGCATGCAGACCAGAGAAGAATGGCCTCTGTGTGATTGAAGCTGCCCTGCTGCTCTGGGCTGTGATATGATGGGCAGATAACAGCAGGCCCAGATGAAAGCTGTGCATGTCTTTATCTTTTTTGCTTGTTCTCAGACTACATTTCTTTGTTCTTCTTTTCCATTCCAACACTCTGATGAAACTCGAGGTCTGAGGCTGTTTTTAGCATTGTGCTTTTACCTTTTACTCTCAATTGCGCTTTCACTGCTCTTAATTACTAGTCTACTTTGTGATGATGGCACCATATAAATGTTCCTTTTTTTTTTTACTTCATGTCCTTCCAAATAGGACCATGTCAGGGTTATTTTGTCAGATTTTACCAAATCCGTGTCCAACTATAATCCGCGCATCATTAGTGGACATGCATTGCTACACTGTTTAAAATGCAGCCATTCATCAATTATGAGAAATATAAATCCTAAAAGTATTTTTATTTTTGTGTGTGTAATTCAGCAGGAACAGCAGCCGTCCCAGCAGGTGATAGGCAGGGAGCAGGGACTACATATAGAAAGTGGAGAGGTGAGAATTATGAATTGAAGCAATAATGTAAGAGAGGCTGTGGTATATCGCCATTATATCATCATTGAATTGCTGTGTTATTTATTTATGTTATTTCAAATAATCAGTCACAGTTATTAACTCAACACATTCATGAAAGTATTTTTATTTTTTTGAAATCATTTATTGTGTCTGTAACTCAGCAGGAAGAGCAGCCACCCCAGCAGGTAATAGGCAGGGAACAGGGACTGGATATAGAAAGTGGAGAGGTGAGGATTATAAATTATAAAATTAGAATATAAATTAATTACATTTATAAATGGCTCGTATACCATTTCAGTCTCTAAATTTAATGTGCGGATTGCATTCATATCCCTGGATATTAACTTTCTAATTAATAGCGAGTAGGTTGCAGATAGGTGAAAAAATACACCTACATCATAAATGAAAAATACTGTTTTGCAGCGATCCTGCAGCTGAAATGATCTCCCCATTTCAATTTATTCAATTTCATGAAGGGGACATAACAAAATCATGAAAAACATGCTTGTGTTTTGTTCTGCCTTAGGCAGTGGTATCTGAAAAACTAAAGCCCTTTTGAGGATTTGTGCCTGTATTTTTTTCTTTAAAATGTAACAAATCAGGCATCAGGTGCATGTAAACAGATACACAGTCACAATAAAGGCAATGTGTAAAGGCAGGCATCATTTAGAGATGGCACATACAGTTGTAGGCTGATTAAAGTATGTAACATCCAGACAATGCTCATGTTAAATTATTATTTGTCTTTTTTATTTTTACTTATTTTTGTATCCTTTTTGTGGTTGTGAGACAAGTTCAATAGGGCTTGTGTAGTATTTCTTAAAATTATTTCTGTGAATATATTATGCATGACATCATGTTGGGGTAGCTTGTGATTAGCCAAGTTGTAGTAAGCAGATCAGTAGCAACCCTTCACCAGGTCTTTAAAAGGAAACGAGTGACCTCTGCCTTTAACCCACGAACCAGACTAAAGCAGCCTGACGGCAGTGATGGGTGGATGGATGCCCATACTGTATACGTCTGAAACCACATCCATAAGGGAAGCAAACACTCTTAAAGGGATATTACAACAATCTGATGGTTTTCAAACTGAAATGTTTGAGTGGGAGTAGGCACTCTTCTTTCCATTGTTTCTGCATTCCATCACTTTTTCATCCTTCTCCTGTTGAATTCTTGTCTCCTCCTTCCACATCCTTTCCTGTCTTCCCTGCTAGTGCCCCCCCCCACCCTTTTTGTACCAACCCACCTTCATCCTCCTCTTCCTCAAGCCTCACAGGCAGGCTAGAGTGAGATCCGGCAGTAATTAACATTTAATTGATTGGACCTCATTGCCGCTTTCAAGCTCTTTGTATGCCTTTTCCTGCGCCTGCTTGCAACCAGATGCTTCTCGGCCATAGCCAGCCACAGAGAAAAGGTTTTGTAACCCCATCTGTATGGGAAAACTTGGCCTGGCCAAACGATGCGGTAAGTGGCCTGTGCTTGAACCCACGACACGCTTTAATAGACTCTTACAGTAGATGGCCTTAAGCTACGGGTGCAGTGTTTTCCTGTGAGTAGCAAGCTAGCTAGCTAGAACACATGCTGCTGGAAAATGGCGCCATAATTGCGGTGAAGTTCCAGCTTGGCATCCATCAGGGCATGTGAGTGGGGTCAGACCTTTTGTGCTGTTAGAATGAGTCATATTAGAGGGCTGTTAATTGAACTTTATTTTTGCCATGTGTTCATTGTCAGCAAAAGTGTGCATAAGGTTTCAGATAATTAAAGTGCACATGGTGGGGTCTGTAGCCTGGCGTGGTTTAGCAGCATTTCATCGTGTTACAGAAGAAGTTGGATAGATTTCTTAGTTGATCCTTTGGAGTGCAACAGCAAAACACAACTGTATTCTATTTGTTTCATATGTTGTCCAGAATACACACTGAAGAATAGAGAATGAGTTTGTTTATCTGCTGACACTCATTTTGTGTATGTGTGTGTGTGTGTGTGTGTCTCTCTCTCTCTCTCTGTCTGACAGAGAGAGAGAGAGAGAGAGAGAGAGAGAGTAGCAGTGAGGGCAAGGAGTCATCCTTTAAGGCCCCTATCAGAACCTGTTTCAAAACAGATGGGGCACTGATAATACACTCAAACCATGAGAACACACACTCAAGCACGCACACACACACACACACACACACACACACACACACATATGCCTGACCCTGTGTATTAGGATGAAAGGCCTGCCCTCTCTTGATCTGTTCAGCTCTTGTCTTATCAGTCTCCATGGTCCTGTGTAGGAAATCCTTCTAGGCTTACCTCCCAGGTATACACACACACACGCATGCACGCACACGCACACACACATGTATATGTGATTGTTGGATTGTTTAAACCCGAGAGAGCAATGGCTTGGCTTAAGGCACTCATGATTATCATCACAGATCTCTTGGCTCAGAACGACCCCAAAGATAACACATTGTCTGCTCTGCAGAAATCATGGCTCGCTAGTCGGGTCTTTTATCATGGGAGAGCTGACAAGGAGAAAATGTTTAGTGACCCTGAAAACAAGCAAAACCATCAGTAATGTTAAAAATCTACAGTTTACATTAAGAAAATCTTGTAGTTGATCTCCTCAAATGAGAGGCAGAATAAAAGCCATTATAAACTAGGGCAATTCGTACATCACACTAGTTTTGGAAGTGAATGTCCCTGGTCATGTAAAATTTCTTTTCTATTTGTGGCTCACCATTGACTCCTAGACTCCTATTTGTAATTCAGTATTTCAGTAGTGTTCCCTTGTCATTGCTGTAAGCACAACCTTGATCGAAAGACGTCCAATAAACCCCAAAGTTACAGACTCCCATTCTCCAGTCCTGCATAACTTAGCTGTTTGCTAACAAGCAAGTTAATTCACCTTGTAACCATGCTAGTGATATCCAAGTCAGGTTATGAATATGTTGAAGAATGCAGTTGTTTGAGGGTCAGATCACCAGCTTGGTCAGATGTCCGGGTGAGTAGCTGCATGGTATCTGATTCATCTGAGCGAACTTCATCTGTGCTCAGAGGCATATGACTTACGTGAACACGGACCATAAACAGAACCGCAAATGTTAAAACATTACATTTAAAACATTTAATGAGTCCAGATTTATCCTCATATCACATAGATTGGTCCAGAAGTAATTCTACTCTTCAACCGTAGCAGTTATCAAGTCACAGTCGATTATGTCTGAAGAGAAGCACATCTTCTCATTGGCCTTTTCTTCCAGAACCACCCGCTAACCAGGGCTGAGGCACCCACTTTCCTCCTCTATACAAGGCAGTCCAAATTCCACTGTCAGACATTTTACTGCTTTTTCAACCATGAGATGCTTGAGAGAGGGACAGAAAGTTGACTGCAAGAAGCGGGAGTGTGATTAGCATGAGTTTGATTTGAAGCAGTATAACCTCAGTAATCTCCCCTGAACAGAGTGGGCCCATCCTTGAATACATAAGCCTCTGCTTGATGGGTGTTCCCTGGCTTTGCCCTGGATATGTAGTTTCCCTGTCAGGATGAACCCCAGTTCCCTGTGGAACTTGTGCTGACTTACTTTAAGTTCTCTCTCTCTGTCTCTATCTGTCTTTCCACTCTCTCGCCCTCCCTTCTCTCTCTCTTCTCTCCCTTCTCTGTATTTACCCCTCCCTTTTTATTTCAATATGTAATTGTATTTGGTTTACTTCTCCAGGGACAGGGTCCTTCTTCTCTCGGGCCAAACACTTCACCTGAACCAAGGCCTACTATGAGCTCCCCACTGCTCCTGCCAGAACATCACTCATTCATGCTTCACTAACATGAAGGGGGGAACGGGGAGAAAACGATGAGACTGAGAGGGTGCCCTGTGGTGTAGCGGGCCAAAGCAAATAACATGTATCATGTGGGTTCAAGTTTGGCTCTCGACCCTGGTCGCACGTCATTCTTTTTCTCCCATCTGCTGTGTTACTCTCGGCTGAATCCAGTCGAGCAGAGAAGTCCTGCCATAAGAATTATCTTTTTGGACGTTTTGGAAAGCTGCCTGGCTGAGCAGAGAGCTTTTTGGAGACTGCAGCACAGTCCTAAAAATAAAAGGAGCTTAACTTTTGCTGTTAAAAAGTAGACACAAAGCAGATGTGCAACAAAATGGCACAAAGCGTTACAAACCATGTTCCTATAAAGGTTTGGAGAATGTCTTTTTTTGAGTGTCTCCTGTACATCTCACTCTCATTTTGGCACGTATGGAGATCAGAGCATTACAGTATCAACCATTGCACTTGGCTACAGCAGCCAATGATGACCTCATCATCTGCTCGGCCCACTTCAGGTCCATCAGTGATGGCCTCACATGGCTTGACCAGTCGCATGTTCTTTAATAAATACATTTTACCAGCTTGGTCCCTTCCAAGTTCACAATATGTATATGCCGGAGCACTTGTAATTCTTCAGTAAGTTGAGCGTAGATCTGAGTACAGGCTGGAGGTACTTGTCCTTATACTCAGCTGTACATGATTATTTTCAAATACAAAAAAAAATTTTGTGAAATTATTTTCTGTATAATTTATGTTTTGTTATATGTAAAACAAATGAAATGCTTTGCAATGGAAATTTTGCATGTCTTAAGAGAGGCAGATGAAGCAATGTGAATGTTTTTTTTCCTGCACTCTGGAAGTATCTTTTTGCAGAAGATGTGATTCTTGGATCAGAGCAGCGTCCACCCTGTTCTGGCACAGAGTCCAAGCGCAGTCCTTAGAAGGATCACATGATCATTCATGTAGACTTGCTAGATATATATCTGTCAGGACTTGGCAACGCGATGCGGATGAGCATAGCACACCCTCTCTAAACACGCTATACATAGGATTGTGTGTCTGTGTATATATATGTGTGTGTGTGTGTGTGTGTTAACCAATCCCAAATCTGGAAGCAATTTACAGTAACTGAGTCCTGGGAATAGGGGCAGTCCCACCTCTCCTGCCAGCAGAGTGGAGTAGATGGTAAACGCAGCATGGCACAGCTTCACCCCACCTCACACACACACACACACACACACACACACACACACACACACACACACACACAATCCTCTCACACCCCGTCCCCATTCTATTTGAAGTGGTACGCTGCGACGCAGGCATCAGACTAGTGCAGGACTCTGAATAGAGTGCTGGTCCTCCTATCATCATTAGTGTTGCATTACCATGTTTTTCCATAACAATCTGATGTGGCTGTGGTCTCAGGCCTAAGTCTTAATGAGGTGTGTATATATATACTGCTTCCTCTCTCTTTCCCACCTTTAATATGAAGTGTGCATTAATGATTAAGTGAGAAAAGGAGCAGGGAAGTGGCAGTGGAGTCGACTTGGGTTCTCTGTGTTTTTAGTTGCATGGGTGGTATACTTAAATGTTCCCATCGAAACTTTGCAATGTTACCTAATGTCAAATCATATCAGTAGGTCGGTTTATTTTATTTCATTATATTTCATTGTAGATTCTTCTAAAATTGCAAAAATTCTAAAATACATTAATCAAAATTGTCATCTGTGTAATCAGAATTACCTATGCCTGCCATTGCTTTTACAGTTGTGCATCTGTTCAGCTGTTATATAATTAACTTCCTACTAGCTGCAGTACCAACATTTTTTTATCAAATAGATGCTAAATAAATCAAAGTCAGAAAGAAAAATCAATATTAAATTAAATAAGCAATTTAGTCTAAAGACTGCAAAATAACCTGGTTATCCTTTACTGGACATCAGAATTGCTCCCATTGATAAAAAGATATTGAATTAAACCTTCTGAAACCTTTCAGCATAATGCCATCAAACCAACTAGAACCTAGAAAATACTGCATATGGATGCAAATAGTTGATGTTATCAGATATCGTCCCAAGCTTATTCCCAACCCCCAAACACACACACATTCACCATCGCCATCGCACATACTCGCACCACCCTCTCTGACTGTGCCCATCTGTCCGAGGTTGACCTATTAGGAGTGACCTTTCGACGGTCTGGATGGAAAGATGCAGCAGACTGTTTTATTAGAAGGTATCAATGTCACAATCTCACACAAACACCCACACAAGTAGCTATTGAATGTCCAGTTTCATGAAGACTTTGGACCGGGCTCTGTGCTCTCTCTTTTAGCGACTCCGGCTTGCCTTGATTATGAAGGCCTGTTAGCACGCCACACTCAATAGGCCCTTTGTATTGTGTGTGTGTGTGTGTGTGTGTGTGTGTGTGTGTGTCAGAGTGAGACATTGTAGGATCGTGGACATGTGTATGTATGATATAGACGTTCTACTGTGTGAAAACTGTCTAACGACAATATTGTTTTTTCATTTTTTTGAATGGAATTGAAAGTTTGCATCTTCCCTCAGACGTCATCCCATGACCTGCAAAACCATGCAAGAATTGTCATTTTAGGACCAAGGCCAGCTGCCAATACTTTTGGGGTGCAGTATTTTTTATGCTATTATTATTTTTGGGCCCAAAGGCTGCCTGCCATAAGGTAGCCATTGAGTTGAGTCCAAATCAGTGTTTTCAGTGGAACAAAAGGTGTGTGTGACTGTCTGAATGTGTAAATGGCCCTGAGAGTAGTTAAGGTACATGTGTATGTATATGAGTTAGGTATATGTATGTGTATGTATATGAGGGCTGTGCCATGCTGCGTTTACCATCTACTCCTCTCTGCTGGCAGGAGAGATTAGTAAGTAAGTAAGTAACTTTATTTATATAACACCTTTCGAGAGCAGAAAGGTCACAAAGTGCTTCACAAAAGAAATAAAACAAAAGATGTACAGACATAAAACACAATTTAAACAGAATAACACCAGTAAAATAAATAAAAAATAGAATACAACTAAAATAGCTAAAAACATGATAAATAAATAAATAAATATGACAAATAAATGAAGAAAATTACTCAATGGCAAATCTAAACAGATGGGTCTTAAGGTGCTTTTTAAAGCATCAACAGTTTCCACAATTCACAGGTCCAAGGGGAGAGAGTTCCAAAGTGTAGGAGCTACAACCTCAAAAGCACAGTCGCCTTGAGTTTTCATTCTAGAGCGAGGGACAACCAGCAAACCCTGATCTGAGGACCTTAGAGATCTGCTGGTGACATAGGGCTGCAGTAGCTCTTTAATGTAGGCTGGTGCCTGACCATAGTGATGGGCGTTTTATCCAATACGCAATCAGTGCATTGATGCAAGGGTCTACGATGCATTGCATCGGTTGGAGTGGTGTGAATCGGATAGAAACTGGGCTGAAACCATGATGCATTGCCTTGTAAAAGCTTTGCATCGGTAAAATCGGATTTCTTTTTATTATACATATTTTCTAAATGATTATTTTCTGTCAATTCACTTACATAATTATCTCAGCCATTTCTCATGAGCGGACTATTTGTTGCGGATCGTCAAACACAATCTGATTAACCTATTCATAGGCGTCACGTCACTAGTCACTGAATATCAATATTGGGGCAACAGATTTATGTTTATGTAGGCCTAATCTTACTGCTTAAGTAGCCTACTTTAAGTGATCTGTCTTCATTTGTTTTAAACCTCTTAATGATGAGAAGTATTGTACTACTTATGTTCTTGAAGATAAACAATAAAGAACAATAAAGTTGAGTTGAATTTGCACAGATTTGCATTGTTATTAGATTGTATTGAATCATGATTGCATCGTGATTGCATCACGGTAGGAAGATAAATCGTATCATACTGAATCGGTAGATGCTTCATGTGAATCGTTAGTGTATCGTACCGTAGCCCACATATCGAGATGCATATCGTATCGTCCTGGGGATGGAGATTTCCATCAGGTCACAGGAAGTGTTGCCAGCCTGTTTTTAGCCAGCTTTAGAGCTTTTAGCACTTACAAATAAAACATAGACACATGAAAGTAGAATCTAGTTCTTTTAACAGCAGATTGTTGCACCTTAACTATTTACCAGTACTTTACTTTAATGTAGTAATGTACTATTACTTTTACGTAGTTTTTTTTTTTTCCCCATGGTTTCATCAGTCTGTGACTGAAATCAGAAACTAATTTTCACCTCACCTTGGCATCTAGTCTCATTGAAAAATATTGATCATATTGTGCTCAAGTAACAGTATCAGCTGTAAGCTCATGATACAGTTTGGATCCCTTTCCATAGTTAAAAAAAATACTGTGCAATGCCATTAGCTTGCTTAGCTGACTAAGAAAATAATAGTAGCTTAGCAAGAGAAGTCAGTGCAAGGCAAACTTACTGGCTGGATATTGTGAGTGCCTTGCAGATATCCTCTATCCTCTAAAAATCAGGACTTTCTTAAAACCGGTTTAGTTTGTTGTGAGCTCCACTGTAAATTTTGATATTTTGCAGTGCCATATCAGAGGTTTTGGCTTAGTCATAGGCTCATGAAGTTTTTTTTTCAATAACATATAGAGGTTACAGTGCATAGAAATAGTCAGTTGTAGTTACATTTTTTGTTGGAAGCTAATACTATGTTCTGACTTTTCTAAAATCTGTGTTTTAATGTTACTTTATGAGAGAAAGTTTGTTGAATTTGAACTCTTACCCATGATGAGAATGGTTTCAGTTCAGACGTCGGGCAGTTGTGGTGTCAATCTGAGACAGGTCAGACAAGGATGCAGGGAGTAAAGACCTGATTGTTGAGACATTTTGTGAGTGGAAGGTCTGAGGTGCCTGGAATCCAGTGATTCATTAGCTGCAGATCAGCTTAACTTAATTAGGCTGGAGCTGATGTCACAAAAAAAGCAATTGTAATCCTTGGGCTGCATTCAGCATCCTTTCCAGGCCTGCCATCAGCAGTATGTGTGTATACTCTAGTGAACAGGGCTTATTGTTTTCTTCCATTATAAATTACACTCCACCCCCCAGATGTGAAACACCATTTGGGGAATCTTGTTTTTGGACTATGATTAACCGTAGTCGTTTTTCCAATGTCTACATGCAACAAAACCCCGACTGACAATTAATAATAAGTTGCTTTGCCAAGAAAAAGATGGAAGGAGGGATAAACAGAGACAGGGGGACAGAGACAGATCATGCAAGGGTGTGTAATTTCTCCTGCTTGTTGTTCTTTGGTACTCTGAGTATGTGTGTGTGTATTTGAGACAGAGGCGGGCAGGGTGAAAATGACAGGGCCTTTATTGGAAGGCAACAGGATAATGAGCTATTAGCAGAGTGAAGGTTGTAAAGCAGGCAGGAATGTTGCTGCCGGGTCCTGGGAGGTTTTCATCAGGGTGGGAGGTGCAATGACAATGACTAGGGTTTCCCCAAAGGGAGGGAGGGAAGGAAGGAGTGGTTAAGGGTGCAAGGAGAGAGGTGGAGACAGAGACAGTGGCACTGTGGGTAGAAAAACAGAAAAATGGCCACACTTCGTACACAGTAATATAGGCTTCAGCTCCGATCGGCAGAGTTGTAAACAAGTCACCCACTAATTTGCAACTCCCCTTAGGCGTGATGATACAAGACATGGTCTACATTTTAGGTAGGCCATCCTGACCTCAGTTTAACTTTAACCTGTGTAACATGATGTATTGCCGCTGAATTGTCATCTTTTGAATTGGACTGAATTGAGTTCCCACAAGGTCACTGGTTTGAATCACTGGAACACAGTAGAGGTGTCCATCAGCAGTCAGTGGGTCCCTTGAGCTATACACTGAGCTTTCAAACTCGATGTTAGTCACAGTGGAAAATGAGTGTCAGCTAACTACCTAAAACTGTCAAAATCAAGCTAATAATGAAGTGGAACAGAGCCAAGAGACAGGCAGAAAGAGAGAGGGCGAGGGGAAAAAAAGCGCATGGAGAGCAGCTTGCCCTGTGGTTAATAAAGAGGGGGAAGATGAGCAGAGATGGGGCAGATAAAAGAGGAATCTGCCTCTTCTGAAGCCAGAGATATCAGCTTTGCTGCACTTAACATCAGCAGCAGGGAGTGGCACAGCAGGGCAGTAAATACCTTTCTGACTGGCCTTCGTCTGTCATGTCAGGGTCACAAAAAGTCATAAAAAGTGGTCATCTGAAGACATTTGAAAAGCCTTACTCCACAGTTGACCACCTTGGATTTGGGAACATTGAACTGTGGGTTTTAAGATGGGTTTTTCAGTCCCTGTAGATCAGCACATCATGTGCAAAGAAGCTTCCAATCCAAGTAAAAATAAAAGAATGAGGTTTTCATGAGGTGACGGCAGCAACATTTTTGGTGCCTGTGTCATCGTGGCTGTCAGATTTCCCTGGTGCGCACTGGGGGCTGAAACCACAAACAACATATGGAGCTGATAGAGAAGTTCAAGAGAGTAGAGGAGGCTTAATTAACAATGTCACCTTCTCTCACTTCCCACATACTCTGACTCCTTCACTTGCTTGCTCTTGTTTGCATGAATTTGAAGGATTCTGGATACTGCCTCATAAAATTTCTCTTGGACCTTATTCTAGTTCTGACTGTTGAAGATAAAGTTTACACTAACCCGGCCTCTAAATAACTTTAAACAGTGCAGTGGGCTTGTAAAATAAAACTGACACACACACACACACACACACACACACACACACACACACACACACACACACACACACACACTGACACACAGTCTTAAAGTAGACAGACAGCACAGCTTAGCCAAATTAGCCAGATGCCAATCAGAACAACTGCCCTGAGGGAGGCAGGTCAGGAGAGAGAAAGAGAGAGCCAAGGGCGGAGGTAAAGGGAACTTTCCAGCTGTTACCATATCATGTTTGACATCAGTGTCTTGTCCTCCACCCACCAATGCGTCCACAGATCTACACACACCACCAACACACACAGATTTATTGGCCCATTGTTGCCTGGGGGATTCTTCCATCAACTACTGTCTTGCAC
>OMKZ01055493.1:10575-26137 GCA_900302535.1 Neoniphon sammara
AGTCCTTTTCTCACCCAGTGAAGAGGCTCTGGGAATATTACATAACAGCCCTCGCTTTCTGCACCGTTACACAGCTGACAGCCAGGGACCCTGCTGCATTCTGCATGACATAACCCCACACACATTAAACACACTGTCCTCGCTTTATCTGTGCTTCTCTCTCCATCTCCCACCCTCCGGCACTTTCTCTCTCTGCCTCTGCACCTCTGTCTCGCTCGCAGTTCAAGCTTCTTCACCGGTGTGACTGTTTTCACAAGGGGAAAGCAGAGACGCAGCAGCCATAACAGCTACAAATGGACATGTTGGACTTGCCTCGGTCTCGTCTGTTGTACCCTCCATACATCGAACACGTTTATCTCTCCATGTTTCTCTGTCTCTGTCCCCCCCGGTGTTCTCCACAGCTCTCTGGTCTCACATCACAATTGATTTTCTGGTGTGATAAGGCTGATTTTCACATGGGCAAAGAAGATGCACAACAGCTGCAACAACCATAAACAACCATATGAATACATGGCTGTAGCGTTTCAGTCTGATCTTCACTCAAATTTGAATTGGTTTCGGCCACCACTGGAACGTTAAATGAACTCTTTCCTGCTTGTATAAAATATATAAAAAATGATCTTAGTGATGTTTGATTTATGCTACAAACAAATGCAGAGGTTTCGCATGTAGAAGGCAATTATGTAATGAACTTCCATGCACTGATTCATTGGATTTTAAAGTGAGAGTACAGAGAGGATTTACAGATAACATCTACATCTTCATAAAAGGAAAGTCCACTGTTTATAGCTGTTATGGTCTTGGACTCTTCCATAGGACCTGATTTGCTTTGTCTTTGGTATTGTGACCTCATTAGCTAATTTATTATCATATTTATCTCTTTTGCATGTTATTTTAGCTTTTGTTTGTTTGCATGCTGGCAGCCATATTGTTTACTAGTAGCATAGTTGCTCTGGCTATTTGTCAGAGGTACTTGCTGTTACATTGATTTTTTTGCAGCATGTCGGTATGTTGGGCTGTTAGCTTTTTGTAGCATGCTAGCTGACATTTGCTAGTAGTGCGGTTGTTCTGGCTGTTTTGTTTACAGCATGTTTGATTGATTTCTTAGCAGTGCCGTATGTTGGCTTTTTAAGTGTTTGTAGAATGCTAGTTGACATTTTGTTGTTAGTGACCTGATTGCATTTCTTCATTTTGGGGACAAACTTATGTTCCCTCAGTCTCTATTGATTTTTAGGATGTTGATATTGTTAGCTTTTGTTTTTAGCATGCTTGTTGACATATCGTTTGCTCGTAACTTGGTTGTTCTGGTTGTGTGTTTCATTAATTAAATTCTCATCATGTTGGTACCGTATGTTTGTAGCTTGCTAGTTAGCTTATTGTTTGCAACTAGCACCGTTGCTCTGGATGTTTGTCAGCTACAGGAATTGCAGCGGTATTAATTTCTTAGCATGATGGTTTGTTAAATTTGGTATTTGCATGATATCCAACATATTATTTACCATTAGCATGGCTGCTGCGGCTATTTGTTAGTAGTATATTCAGTATTACATTGATTTAAAATACTATTATTGGCTTGACTCAAACTTTACTCAGCCCTGCCTGACAAAAAATTAAACAATACTTTTGCTTGAACTCCAGTTCTCTCTCTCTCTCTCACTCTCTCGTTCGCTCGCTCGCTCGACCCCCCCACCATGTCTGCAGGGTTGCATGCTGTTCAGTGTTGTGGACTCTGTGTGTATCTGTGAACTTGTTAGCATGGTCGAACAAATACAGCTGCAGACCAAATGTGCAAAACATCAGGGCCGCCTTCCTCACACTGAGATGCAACCACTTTCACACAATCCACATCTCAGCTGTCAAAAGTCTGTTTCAAATCTCTCTTTAACCTTTCTGCATTTAGGCCACATCTCCTTTTAACGGCTGAAGAGGATTTAATGGGTGAAATCAGTCCAGGATCTTGGCTTTAAGCTGGATTCACAGCCTCAGTTTAGTGGAAAGACCAAATGAGACTCATATTTTTAATATCCATTATCAGGCCCATATCAGCTGATCCACACCCACAATGAAGAATAGAAGAATATGCATTAATTCATGTTCAGTCACATTTTATATTGTGCTCAAGGCCTCCAGCAGTTGCATCTGAGCAGATTATTAATTTTATGAGCCCCAAGGAGACTTTATCTTCCACATAAAGAGATCCAGTGCTCATTTGTTGCACAAATTAGACAACAGTTCATCCAGAAAACACAAAGCCGGGAATTAGCAGAGGAATTTAGCAGTTGAAAGCTAGCTGGTAGAAAAACAGAAGCCGCTCTGGTGTTCGCTGATAACTCGAAATTAGTCACATTTTTCAGCTCATTTTCTAATTAAACACCATGGGAAAGTGTAGTGTGCTCTTTGTGTGTGTGTGTGTGTGTGTGTGTGTGTGGGTGGGTGGCTTGTAGGGGAGCGTAGGGGGGAGGTCTTTTCAGCTTTTCCCATATTCACATTCACATATCTCCACTATGTCATTATATACTGCACAAAGTTCACATTTATTTACTGCCCTTTTTTTCTGCACATTCCCCCTCTAAACATACAGTTACATAACCCTAAAATTGTTTATATTCTGTTTTATAGCTCTTTGTTTTATTATTTTTACTGTTCTTATTGTTTCTTCTGTTTTTTTTACCTACTTTATATTCTATTGACGTGCTTATAGTTTTCTTTTTCCCTGCTGAACCCTATTACTTTCAGTCCTGCAACGACCCATTTTCTCGCCAGGGATCAATTAAGTGTCATCATATTGTATTTTATCTGCTGTGTATACAAATACACTCACTTCGGATTATCTGCAGCCCAGTGGCAGATGGTTTATCTCAACAGCATCAGCATTACAAAATCGTTTTAGCAAAGTCGACCTTAGAGTCAAAATCAAAACCGAGCGGCTTCACGGTCATATGAATTCACGTTCAGAAGATGCTGGAAAATCTGCTGTGAGCATTTTCGTTCTGCAGGGTCAGATTTGGCAAGTTTCTGCTTTACAGTCCCTCTTCACTGACGGGGTCAAGGCAGTGTTTTGGGGGAGAGTGAAGTGTCCCAGTGTCTTTCCAGCGGGCTGGAGTTGTTGGCTCGGGTCCGAGGTCCCATCTGCCCGAGCTGTAAGTGGGTTAAGATGACTAGTTTTTCTGGAAACCTCGCCAAAAAAACACGCAACTCCGGCTCGGACGACAGCTGGGGGACTCATCTCCCCTCCGGTCTCCCTGTGAGAAATTCTGCGGCTTAACAGAATTTATGCACAGTCAGTCAGTGGACAGTCACAGATATCAGACGAGGGAATGCAGAGCACAGAGCTGTTTTGACCTATATTTGTCCAGGGAGGAGTTTTTCTGAGCATACATGATCTTTTTCAGCAAAGTCCTGCTCTGTTTTTGAACACACATTTTTACATTGGATCTGCCCAATAATACTACAGATCTTGTACTAACTGAGGTTTTAATTATGAATCAAATTCCAACAAACTGCATTAGGTGCATTAAAAAAAATTCCATCAAATTTCATCTGCTGAATCCAATATTTCAGTGCCTTTCTTCTTATATTTTATATATACTTAATTTTGTGTGCGTTTTTCTTGGGATTATAAATTACATATTGTTCATTTTGCCTGTCCGTAGGTGCACTCTGCATCTCCACAAAAGTGCCTTGATCATGGGCACACTGATAGTAGGTGCTAAGTGAGGAGAGAGGGTGACCTAATCAGTTTAACCCAAAATTCAGCCTCATCCTCCCATGTTTCCCAAGACCGATCAGGGATTCAAACCGGCAACCCTCCAGTCGCAAACCGGCCTTTTTCTTTCAGGTCTCCAGCTCCGGACAGCTGGGGGAGAGGGACAGTGAGACAGGCAGACATTTGGAGAAAAGACATTACGCTCCAGTTGAAACAGAATTTACATAACCTCATTCGGTCCGGGTCACTGCTTACCTACTTCAGTAGAAAGAACAAAGAAATCTCAGAGAGCTCTGGCTGGGATTCTGCTTCAGAACAGAAAATGGTTTGAACTGGTCTGAATTTAAAAAATTCCCTATTTATCAACCAATATTAATTAAAAATCGAAACAACTAACAAACTAATTAACTGTCTGCTTGTCTATATGTATATGCAGTATTTATTACAGTTAGGCCGAAATATCAGACCAATACTGTGTTTATATATACATTTGATATCATGGAGGTAAACAGCAAGAAAATTTGCACTAAAAATGATTTTCTTTGCATGATATTTATTAGCTCTTCAATGTTTTGTCTTAATTAATTTTCCAATTAAAGGCAGTAATGTGTCCCAAAGATTCCCCTACCATTCAGTAGTTGTGGTGGGTCACTTAAGCCGAGCTGCTAGTACTGAAAATAATGTATTATTCTGATTGTAATCAAGAGTTTCAGTGTCCCCTGATTGGCTGAATGCCATCTCAGAGGCTGAAAAAATACAATTCTGGAGGGAAACACTGAAAATGTTTCCAATAACAACAACATTTACAGACATGACCTATCTGCACAAAATACTGACTGAAGTGTAAAACTGACCATTGGCAGTGAGTGTATGAGTTATTAGAGACACATACAGTGGCGACTTCCTGGTATGGGATACTAATAGATTGTGGCTTTATCTCGGTGGCTACAAGACCCCTAACTGACAGTGATGGGGATGGTGCCATATTTGGCCGGTTGCCACAGCAACAGCAGAAATTACTCACTCCTCCACGACAGCTGCCCTCTGTTTGCCCTGTGGATATTATTGTGTGTCTCCACTCCCACGTATTACATCTGCAATCCACTGTGAACCTGCATGCAAGGAGGGAGCAAAGTGCACCAGTGCATCGGAAACACAGAGGGAGCCATCTTACGTAATGCATTCTGCAGAAGGGTGTATTCGTGCAATGAGAGAGTCAGTGGAAGGAGTCACTCTGGGCACGAAGCCTAAAAATATAGATATAATTCATTTATTTTTCACCAAGGAATGCACGGCGTTTTTTTTTCCCTGCAGAGTACAGAGAAATATTATGTGTCCATATTAGGAAACAAGGTTTTGTCTGTCCAATGCATTTCCATTGCATTTCATAATTTGTTTGCATTATAGCACCTTTAACAAACACACTGCATCTCCTCTATTGAAAAACAGGATGAACGCCCACACAGAAACCTCCATGTTGCAGCAAAGTGGGAGAGCCGGCATGTCATGTTTTATTCAGATCCATAAGTCCCAACGTAAGTGCTGTTTCCTGGAATGGAAAGGAGCAAAACAGTTCGCTTAAGAGCCGACTTCTCTCTTTCAGGGTGCGTAATATCGGAGAAACTGTACACTGCTGGCACGCTGTGATTCAAGCTGTAGGTGGCAGCCGATCATCGTGGCAGGACTGAGCCGTGGGTTCGGGCATCTCACCTTGAACAGACTGTGCTGCATGGGTTGTTTGGGTTTTCGGGACAGTGGGGGGAAGCTGTTTCTCCTCCCCTGTGGGAATCCAGGCTGTTTGTTCCAGCAGTTCCCAACCTGGGCTCCGACACACCTTTTGGAGTGTGTGTGTCTGTGTATGTGTGTGGCGTGAGGCTTTGGGGGAATCGAGCAAAAGGGATCATACTGAAGAGAGACAAAGCTCAGGGCAAAATGATCCTTTCTAATTCCAGTTGTAAGCCAATTAATTTGAATCTCAGCAGCGAGTTTGAGGCTCTGAAGAGAAAAAGGATGGTTACTGTTCCTTGCTGACGTGTCTGGTTCATAAAATCAAGGAAATGACACTGGGCATGGCCCCTCCTCTTATTTACCTCCAATAAATTATGAAATCCTTCCTTGTTAGCTAATTATTACAGGGGAAAGCCTTTACAAGTAAGATTCTACTGCCCCATAGCACAAAATGACCATAATATACCGGCAGGCACATTTCTGGCTTTCAAAACTCACTTTACAGCATGTACTTGCACTGGGACAAAAACTACTTAATGCCCCTTTAAGTTTCAACAAACTGTCCACTCAATATACACTTGTATGCAGGACACTCACTTCTTTTTCCAAGGAAACAGAAAATGCTCCACATATCAGCCTCATCCTTTCTTGACTCATATTTCGGCAGACAAGCAAGCCAGCTTCACAAAACCGATCACTTCTAATTCAAGGAGAACAAGTTGAAACGATACACAAACATGTTTTTGCTGTTTTTGCTTTTGAAGAGCCGGAGTGCGCCGCAACAATCAGCTTTATGACTATCGATCCAAAATCGAAGCGTAGCGGCTGATGGAGTATAAACATCTCTCCCACTTCCTCATCTGCTGCTGCACCACTGCTGCTTTGGCTGAAGTCCAACATGCGACTCCAGTCTGCCCACCTGCCTCACTGCACGTTCCCCCAACCACACACACACACACACACACACACACACACACAACACACAAACACACCAATCTATCTTGCAATACCACCAGGAATGTGACACACTTTTCTCTCGCTGCAGACAGACGTGAAACATGAGGCCAGAGATGCATTCAGCAAGGACATTTACATGATATTACACTGGAAGCACTGAAGTGACGCCTCTGTGGAGAATCACAGTGTGTGCAACAGTAAAAATAAGTTTCCTGTTCTGCAACATTACAAACAACCCTGAGTGAGGAGTGCAGGGGTCAGAGCTATAACGGCTTGACAAAATACTGTAACCCCATGAGTCCAATTTGGGCTACTTTCATTTTTTCACTTGGAGTGAAGGATTGCACAGTCCTCCGCGGGTTGAGAAAACTCTGCAGAGCGTGGGTTGATGAAACTATCAAAACCCCATGAGACGCATCTAAGAATGCATGGTGGTCGGGCTAAACACAAGTCAGTTTGGCTTCTGAAACGCCGGCAAGGTTTTCACCCAACAACGATTAAAAAATATATAAATCATTAGCTGAAATACATTATTCCAAGTGTAGACAGCCCACTAAAAAAGTGCCATCATTTTATCACATACTGATATACTTCAAAAAGTGATATAATTCTGTGTGCTGAACAATTATAAAACCATTTTGTAAGAGCAGGTGTCATTTTTTCCAAACGGATCTCATGTAGCATTGAAATTCTTCATATAGTTCCCGTTGTCAGACAGATGTCAGCTGTGTCTGCCTGCACACCATCAGTCAGAGATGTTTCCATTTTCTGAGGGAGGCACAGAGGCTGGATGCTCTGGATGCATCCCATGACACTGTGACTCATATGCTGCATTTACAGAAACAGAACAAAACACATCTGACTTTAACCCTCGGCGGCCCGGCGAGCGTTCGCCTGGATGTCTGACCTGGAACAAACCAGACTGCACACGGTTTTCTCTGCTTAGATCGAATCTGAACTACAAAGTGCTAAATCAATTTCTCTTTTCCTTCATAAAAGCTTTTTTATAACTTCGGCTGTTCCAGTTTCTGTTTTTGATGCAGTATGAATCTGTATGGTTGTTTGCAAAATTGATAATGGTTAATCGCTGAAGTTATTACCTGACTGATCTATTACATGACTCAGAACAAAACTCACCTCAGTCGGCAATAAAGGCCTGGTTAAGAATTACTCTCATTACTCCAACTGAATCTGTTTGTGCTCTTTTGAACTTTAGTTTTAATAAATTTGTAGCCAAGATGGAGAAACACAGTAAAAATGTATTCCTGTGTCAGTTATCACACCTAAAAGTGTTTAGATAGGATTTCACAGTAATGTCGATATTAATGCAACTAAAGGATTATTCTATAACACTTTAGAAAGCAGTTAGACGGTCTGTCCCTTTATAACACCTTGTGAATTCATACTAACAGACTGAGCGCTTCAGGCACCATCAGAAAATTTTAACTCAAGTCTGCAAGACCGGAGTCAGATTACTGGGATTCAGCCGTTCACTTTCAATGGTGAGATATTCGCAGCCAGTATTCAAACCCACTTCATTTGACAGCAATGTGATACTTTGAGTATCCGTATGAAACTTAATACTGAAAACTGTAACAGGAGGCCTGGCAGACCGGAGGAGTGGTTTGGCTCTGTCCCTGTGATACCTGGGAACTGTGCTGTTAAACCAGAGGCTGGACAAAGTCTGCAGTAAAGATCTTATCTAACCTTCTCCAGGTGAGGTGAAGGTTGGCATGGAGACACTTCAGGGCAAATGACTCGGGCCAAACTGCAGTGTAACCCAGTGCAACTGCCAACGCTGCCCAATAATAGCTATTTCTATTTTCTTTTTTATTTAGAAGTAACATGTAGAACGTCTGCTGCTCACTATCCGCACACAGTAAAATACCTTCTTTTTTTATTTCATTTTCTTCTGCCCTTAGAAATATACCTTTGTAACCTACTGTATGACATACTGAACTGAGCATGTGACCACGATACAGCCATAACCATAACCCTAAAACACGACCATAAACACAACATTAAACATCATATTCACAAAGTTGCAAAACTGTGGTGGAAACAGGGAGAGAACATTTCACGAGATAATAATAACAATGAATTTCCTAAAACGTAAAAGTTACAAACTCAGTATTTTAACACACAGTCAGGTATAATAAAGGGGGAACGTGGTGCATTCGGGACCACAACTTGTCAGGAAAATATCTTTTGAATATTTAAAATGGATGTAGCATCAGCATGAAGAGTGTCATCCACTCCAGAGTTTTTACTAACATCACAGCTGATTAAAAAGCTAAAACAAGTCTGTGCGTGAGCGACTAGATTAACTAAATGGGTCAGTCAGACTGTTACATCTGAGCCTGTTGTCCTTTAAAAAAGCGGTGACGTGCTGTTCTGTTATCGCAAGGTTAGACCCATTCAAACAGACCTTAAACGCCTCACGCTGCCCACTGTGTGCAGGAGGAGGAGGAGGTGATTACAGGCCGACGTGCAGGTCACACGGCTCCTTGTGTGATATTGACTGTTTATGACTTTACCGCCGCGCTTCCTCAATGACACTCGGGCCTTGTGACATCATCAGCAGCCAATCGGCGTGTCGGCAGCGACGCTTTTACAGGTTCTCCCCTTTCCTGATAATCTGACTGTAAGTGCAATCGGACATGTAAAACAGAGGCCGAGGAAGCCGGACTGATACGGGTTTATACTGATACTTGTGTTCTTGTGTTAAAGCTGCTGAAAAGTGCTGGCAGCTGATATTTTGTGCCAACGCTCGGTATCATGGTACAAAACTGTCTGAAACAGCATTTTGTCCATCATGTGACACTAAAACTCTCCACTGAAACCTGAAATAATGACATTATTTTATGGTTAGCAGCTATTTAAAGCAAGATGAACCACCACAATGTGAGAGGAACCTAAAAATCCATGATGTTTTCATATAAATAAATACACGTGTCCGGTCGCTCTTTCCTGCCACACAGGAAGTGATGCGTTCTATATTTCCAGTTTGCTTGGAATAAGCAGAAGAAGAAGAACTGTTAGCATGAGCAGCGATAGCCGCCGCGACTGAACCATAGATATATAAAAGAGAACGGACTGAACAGACAAAGAAAAGAGAAACTCCATCAACAGGAAATCCAAGTCCCGCCCACACTGTTTGACTGACAGGTGTCAAATAGAAAAATATTACAAATGACCACTTTTAAATGAAGTTTTCAAAATACAGAAGTGAACAACTAAATAAATTAAATAAATAAATAAAAAAATATCTGAGTTGATCACTTTGGGTGAATTTAAGTCTTTGTTAAGAGACTATGAAATGCGGTCTCTTAGTAAATGTAAATGTTTTATCTGATTTGTAATTTGTGGATACTTAGTGTTGTCTGTGTTGTTTGTATATGAAACTTTTATTTGATTGTTGTTGCTGCCGTCTTGGCCAGGTCTCTCTTGTAAAAGAGGTTTTTAATCTCAATGAGACTTTTACCTGGATAAATAAAGGATATATAAATTAAATGTGCCAAAAAAAATTCCCTTCAGGCTTATATCTTATATACTAGGAAATCAGTATATCGGTCTGACTGCACCACTGCAGGGAAAGTACTGAACACCGGCAGTATCTTATCTGAACAAAATGTAAAGTGATGCCTGAGCCAGAGTACATACAACAGCAGATACGCTGCTCCGACGCACGCTGTTATCTTTATTTTTCAACCGTCCCTCTGGAAGTCGTCCACAGAGGTAACCTCTGCTGCAGCCGGGAGGTGAACCGCACCTCCGGACAAGTGAGGCTGGGTGGAGGCTGGAGGCTGGTGTGCAGCGCTGGGGAAAGTGATTATTTTAAAATGTCATCAGCAAAATGAGGGGAGGAAACAACAATATGCCCCTTGGTGGACGCTTTCATCCAGAGTGCTGCTCAGCGCCATGAATGCATTCACTTTAAGCACCAGCAGCCCCAGAGGGAACTGAGCCCACAACTCTGGAAACATTAGTGCCATTTTCTACTCGAGCTGTAAAGTCATCATTTTTTACTATCACTGGTAAGCTTATTAGTCACGCTCAGTTCAGAGTCGGCAGAAATCTGCATGAGACCAGTGCTTCACGAAGTATTACATCACCCAAAACGAAGTTGTGAACAGTGACGCCAAACAATACAGGCGGTGGCGTTTCCCTTTGTTTTGATGTACCAGTAACCTTTAACCTCCCGCTGATCGACTGTCACTTCCTGTTCATGCCGCTGCCAGTTTTCACTACATTGGAAGATTGATTTTTCCGTTTCACGCCGCTCTGTGATTCAAATTGTTCCTTGAAGCATTTTTGTTAGCACAAGATTCATTTTCTAATTTCCACTCATGAGCGTTACATTGTCTGATTTCAGATCTGCGCAGTGTGTGTTGGGCTTCTTCATTGTAAGAGGGCTGATCCTTCACTGGGGATGTAACATTAGCCTGTTATGCTGTGCTAAGTGTGTGTTGGCAGCGGTGTAAGTTGTTCATTTGTAGTAGTGAGCTATTATTGGTGGTCTGACCTTGTTACATGATTTTCCAAGATGTTCACAGCAGGAGAGCATCTAATTAGAGCCAAGCTAGTTTTCATTCATTTACATTTTTGCAGGATATTTTACTTGACTGATTACTGCATGAAAAAAAAAACAGAGAGTCCAGCTTTCTTTAGATGTTTAGGAGACAGTTTGGATTTCACTCTGAAGTTTCAGTCCACGGAGGAGTTTAGAAGATCTTTATTTGGGTAAATCTGAAGAATCCACAGTGTCTAAATCAGAGGAGACAGAACGCTCTTCTCTGCTGCAGCCCCACTTTATGATCTAAGCAGATACGACGGGTGTATTTTTACGTAAAAACCTTGCCAGAGGCAGGCTCCACTAGAAGAAGACATTCATTATTGAGAGTACAAACATGTTACTAAATATATATGCTAGTAACATACGGCCTCCCACGGTGCTCTGGTCCAGTCAGGCTGCAGCCCTGCAGAGCCGCTGCACAATACAAGTGACATTTTCAGAGCTGCAGATAACAAAGACTCAGCTGACAGGCGGATGACGTCCGAGCGAGGCAGAACAAAGAGTCGGCTCTGACCCTGAGAAAGCCTGAGAAACCACAAGTGATAACGTACATGAACACACCACTCTCTATTAATGCATGCACAAACACACACACACATACACACACACACACAAGGACAGGAAAAGACATAAGCAGAACCACACATGCACACAGACCAATACAGACAGATGCAAACATACACATGCACACACACACACACACACACACACAGATCCTACACTCATCTCTGGGCGTTGTCACTTCTGTCTGCAATGCCAGATTTCTCATGCAGAAGAACCTCGACCCCGCAACTGATTGACATCTCCATATAATCATGCAAATAAAGCAAAGCGTCTTCTTGTGTCTTTCCAAGAGCACCAGCTGATGTGTGCTCACACAAATAATACATGTTGTCAATACATGTTACACAACCATGAATGTCAACACCAAATCTATGACTGCAACTGCATATAAGCAGCACTTTGCATGTTGGGACACGCTGAGGGGTTTATCTTGGTGACTGCAGTTTCCTCTTTTTCTCCGGTGGCTAAAGGAAACCTCCACAACATCCCAGAGATCCATTTTAACCAATTTATCAATTTCCCCCCTAATCTTTTGCATCTGCCCGGTCATGCAGCACAAAATAAAATATATCCAGGCCTGCTGTTGAGCCAGCTGGGCTCCATCAGAATCGGCGTCAGCCTGGTTTCATATGTAATGTCCGCCAGAGTTGGTGGTTACTGACACCACTTGGATCCTGTGTGTTGAGCCAACGTTGGCTTTCCATCCCCAAACTGATCAATACTAATTTAGGGAACAAGTGGAACAAGTATGTCATCGATACTTTAATTGGGCGATGGAAAGATGCTTGTGGCCTGTGGAGTTTTTTTTTTATAGTTGTCTGCTCTGCAAAAGGAGAACATCTGCCACATGAGTGATGACTTTTTCGTCATCTTTAGGGTCCACTGTTAAATTCAACATCCACATGATGCAGCAGGTGTCACATTTTAATAAAACATCACTGTGCTTTAAGGTCCATTTATGCTGCTTGCTGCCGTTCTCTCACAGTGTATGGACATGGATGAAGTTTTTTTTTTATAACAGTTGAAGTTGTCTTAGATCATTCACATGAAAAATTTACCAGTACACCATAACAACGCTGTTAATTCAGGTTCAGTGAGGCGTGTATGTTTGTTATCTAATCAAGGAAACACAAAAATGACAGATTTTCCAGTGGAGTTTGATGTGACTTTGTGCAGCTTGCACAGAGCTAACTTTAACACAAGATAAAATACATCATTTGCATGATATGCATATTTTATGTAAAGGAACAGGACACCACTCTCTCTATTCATGGAAACAGGAGGCGGTGTATGGACATGACACAATGTGATCAGATATTAAGTCATGGGAACTTTTAAAAACCTGAACTGAACCTGTGGCTGCTCGGTGTCTGAAAACAGAAAAGCAGAAAACTGTGGTTGGAGTGGGAAGTAAGTGTGTGTAACTGGGTGAGTGTGAAGCAGAGCGTAGAGTATGCATGGCGAGTAAAAAAAAAAAAAACAGCCTTCCTTGCATAAATAAAGTTTGAAATGAAACACAGTTATGCAGGTGTGATGTGAGTTGCTGGACTCCTCTGAAACCTCCTTCATATTCACATTTGACTCTTCAGTAGAAATCGGGTGACTCAGGACAGTCTGTGAACAACGCACAGCGATGCAATGTGTGTGTGAAAAGTTAGCGTGTTGAAACTCTGAAATCCCAAGCAGATGTTGTGACAGAGAGGCAGCGCATAAAAAATGAAAATCTGCTAAAACTGACATCAAAACAGCACCGGTCCTGTGTGGTGGGATCCATCAGTGATTTATCTGTGACTCATTTTGAGACACAATAGTTTGAAAGATGTTACGTTGACATGTTACCTGGAGCTCAGTTATTTTATAGCTCCCATGTTATTCAGTTTCCACATTTTTTAAAAAAATGTGCAATGGCAAATATGCTGTTTTCAAGATATTTTGGAAATAAATGCAGTTACAGTAAACTAATAATCAAAACTGGAGAAAACAAGAATCATGTTGGATCTGTATGAAACTTACTAATAAATTATGTTCCTTCACCGATTTTGGTTCTGATTATTATTGTAATTATGTTGATTATTAAAAATGAACTGAATTTGTGACGCTGAATAAATATCAAGACTATGTCACCACAACGCTGGTCTCTGATTGGCCGACAGCAGCAGCTCCTCTCATTCAAATGATGTAAACCTGATAAGTGGAGGGTTTCCAGTTCAAATGCTGCAAACTGACCTGACTGGACGGATTTCAGTGATTCTCTAGTGAGGGAGCCAATCAGGACCAAGTCCAGCTGTGCTGTTGGTCTGATACTGCCTGTACAAAATGATGGATATACGGAAACGGAATAACTCTAAATTTAACCACTCAAACAAAATAAAAAAACATAACCGTCTAAACATCTTCGATCATATATGTATACAAATAGAATTTTAATCCCCACAGCAGAGGACCTTTAACCTCCATCTCTGCCTTAAATGAGCTCGCCCACTGGCAGCTCTGCTCTATTTATATCGCTCACTATCGATGGGAAAAGACCGTGCATCCAACTTCCTGACCGCCTGCCTGCCTGCGCCCTCTGAACAAAGAGCAGAGCACAAACACCACTGCCAGCTCACCAGAGGTGTGGAAAGAAACATCTAGAAACTATATTATATTGTATGAAGAACAGATTTACTGTCCAGAGTCACTGTTGCACAGCGTGTGGTGTTTTCTTCCTACCAAATTCCACAACAGCAAAAAACAAAATCCTGTGCATTTATTTTCCTTGATAGTTAAAATGATTATGATCTGGTCGGACATTTCTCTGCACCTACCACAATGATTACAGAGACTGTTTTGGTTATTATGCATCAGTGGCCGTGCCTAAAATAAATGCAATTAAAAATAAGAAATCATCTCATCACCCACAAATGATGCAGACACTGTTCAGGTCAATCAGTAGTTGGAAATTTTGAGCGTTAATTATTTTAATTATTTATTTAATTATTTTAAGTACCAGAGCACAGTGCTGAAATGCATCTGAAAGGTGTCTGGTCGCTCTTTCCTGCTGCACAGGAAGTGATGCGTTTTAGAATTCTAGATTGTTTGTAATAAACAGAAGAAGAAGAGCTGGTAAGTTAGCATGAGCAGCGATAGCCACCATGACTGAACAGACAAAGAAAAGAGAAACTCCATCAACAGGAAATCCAAGTCCCACCCACACTGTTTGATTGACAGGTGAAACACCACAGTGATGGGCAGCAAAGATGGAGACAAAATCGAAGGAGGATCTGGTAGATTTCAGTTTTAGAAGAAGCTGCAGCGCTGCTGAGACAGTGAAGCGCCACAGTCGGACTTGTGTAAGAGGTTTATTTGATCTGAACCGACAAGGAGCAACGCAGCTTTGCTCTCTGAGGCTCTTCAGCTCCTAATCCCATCACTGCTACTTTTCTCCCCTCGCTCTCCTGCTCTTTTAGTCCCACCAGGATTAAAGGGTTAAAATGCAGCTGCTGGGCTCAGGCAACGAACTCACTAACGCTCTGAGTTCAAACTCGACTCGACACCTTTTGTCACCTGCCGTCCCCTCTCCTCCCGTCAAACCTGTCTCTCTCCATTTTGAACTGTCAGATTAATCTGAACTGCAGGAGGGAGGTGCTGTTTGCACATCCGATACAGTGACAGGATTCTTGATAGAAAAAAAAATCTGAGACACTGGAATATCATTATTTATTTCACGGTGATGTGAGAATGCCATGACAATTTTTTTTTAAATTCTGAAAGTTAAGAAAAAACAAGGATGCAGATGGAGGTTGGAGATTATAAGAAGGTGAGAGCCTGCAATGCATGGCTATATAAATATCAGATTAACCAACTTCTCTCGTGTTTTCATCCTCTCTTTTCTAAATAAACCATTGTTTTTGCCCAAATAGCGACTAAAAATATCTTATTATCTCTTAACCACATGACCACTTAACCTCACGTGCCATCCCGTCTCCATTTAGTTCAATTAGCACTGGATACTCAGATATTTTTACCTCCAAAAACACTGACACTGAGTT
>OMKZ01055494.1:5330-15538 GCA_900302535.1 Neoniphon sammara
GACAGAAATGAAAATTATCCAAATGTAAGCACCAATTCTTTATTTAATAATAATAATAAGAGTAGTAATAATAATAATAATAATAATAATAATAATAATAATAATAATAATAATAATAATAAAGACTTCCAACGTCTCTGCCTCCGATCTGCCTACCTGCCTCATACAGATATCCAACGATTCATAATAGCTTAATCTGAGGTACGTTATTTTTGTTGACTTCGCATATTTTTCTCTTTTTTCGCAGTTTTTCGCGTATATGAGACAATGGGGAATTGGGAGAATTGACTACATTTCCCAAAAATCCCGTTAGTCCACTTCCGCAAAATGTACTTCCGCTTCCTACAAGGAACTTAAAAATCTTCTTTTTCCTATGTAGCGCATAAGATTAGTTGCGCTGGGAGCTGCGACCTTCCTTGTTTTGGCTTTACCAGTGCTCCAGTGGAAGCCGTGGTCGTGACTGTTTTAATGCACCATGCCTAAAAAGAAGTCAGCTCTTTCAATAAGACGTCGCACAAAAGAACGCAAAAGGTTGGCGAGAGCAAACGAAACTCCAGAAGAGAGAGGTAAGAATTCTGACATGGTGCTCTCCACCAGAACAAAACGCATATAGCTGTCACTTGGAGGCATTTCACCAACCAAGCTCAGGATTATCGAGAAGTTGGAGCTAGTAGATCGCTTGCACAGGTGTCAGCATTCAGTCAGGGCCAAAACGGTTCCATTAGCGCAATGGCAGTGTTAAAAGTTAAAGAGGTTCATTTGCGGGTTACCAGTCCTCATGAACTGATGGCGTGTCAGAAGCGAAGCGAAGTCCCACTGCGCCACAATAGAATATGCCCGTGATTGTTAAGTCACTTTTTCCCAGGGTTCCTACGGTCGTGGAAACCTGGAAAAGTCATGGACTTTAATTTTGTTGTCTGTAATGAAATCAGTTACAGTCATCTTCCATGGATAATCTTTCATGTAAGGTTTTGATGTGCAAGTCCGAATTTCTGTAGCTCTTGGTATAACGTAATATGCGTAGATGATTGACTACATTATGCTTCATCAATTCCACTTTTGTTCATGTACTCAAAGGTTGTGAAAATTTTATTCTGGTCCTTGGAAAGTCATTGAAAATTTTGGATTTTTGTCTGTGAAAACGTGTAAGAACCCTTTGTTTTTACTGGCTGTTAATGATCAATAAAGCATGTAATGATAATGTGTTTTTGCTTTCACAGTTTTCTTGAAGATTTCAACTACAGATAATGGCCTTAGTCAAATATGGCAATTTTAATACATCTGTCATCTTTTAGTTCAGAGTAGAGAAGGGGTAGAGAGTGGTAGAAGATGCCATCAATTAAGCTCTTGCCCCTAAAGATACATGTGTTGATGGCTGCTTCATGACCACATCATGACAACACAACCTGCTGACAGTCAGACAGAGAACAAAAACAAGCAAGCAAGGGATCCAAGAGTTTGCAAAACTGACTGGATTAGCCAGGGAATCAGGCTTTAGCAAACTAACCCAAAGTAAGTGGTGGGTCATCAGACTTTCTGGGACAGGGGACCAATTTTAGTCAAAAAACGGGACGTCCCGGCAAATATGGGACAGCTGGCAACCCTAGGTTCCACATTTACATGCTGTAGTATGACAAAAAATGTCATTGTCACTGTTGTTGGACAGTAACATAGTGGTGAAAGTAGATTAACCCCTAGAGTGTCTATGGTGCTCCAGGCTGTTCTTGATTTGGGTTTGTTGGTGATTTACTGCCACACTCTACTGAGTGTGAAATCAATTCTGGCAAATGGTATGAACTTAAACAACGGCGCATCCACAGTGACACCCTTGCCACACACAAAGGTTGTTATTGTTGTTTTTATGAGATTGATCAGAAATAAAAATTAGTATTAACTGGGCATATTAGCCCATGACTATGAAGAAAGATAGATTGATATAGTCATAATGTCATTACAACAATCTTTAATACACATAATTTCAAACAATCTGACTTTTCAGCTTTGCGTCAAGATCATGATCGTGAGAGAAAGAGGCAGAGCAGGCTATTGGAGCCACCGGAAGTCACAGGTAAATTAATAGTTCCGTCCATGGACTCCTCTACAGTAAAATATTGCAATCAGGGTATAAAAACCCATTTGCTTCATTTTATTTCCAGCTGAGCGCCGTGCAGACAATCGACGGAGAATGAGACTGAAGAGGTCATTGGAGACAGCAGAGGCTGCAGGTAAATTAACCCTACAGTTGTACATTTCAAGTTAGTGCATAAAAACTGCATGTTCCTCTTTTCAGCTGCGCACCGTTAAGAGAGTACTGCCTTACTGACATAGGGCAACACTGGTTATGTACGTTTCTATTTTACACAACAATCTGACTTTTCAGCTCAGCGTCGTGAGAAAGATCGCCAGAGAAAGTGGTACACCAGGTTAATGGAGCTGCCCAGCATCACTGGTAAATTAACCCTTCCTATTTTAGTGAAAGTTGTTGCCAAACAGCTCACTGCTGTCTTGACTGCACACAACATTTTAGATAAACCCCAATTTGGTTTCCGTCAGTCATAGCGGACAAGAAAAAACTCCCCAAAAAACCCAAAGATAAAAGGGAAAAAAGGGAAAAAATCTAGGGAAGGACCACCGAGAAAGGGGGCCCCTTCCTGGCCAGCTAGGAGTGCAACAGGTGCCGACCAAATGGGCAAATTATCACATTTAAATTAAACAATTAGATTACATCAAAAAGACAAATTGGAAGAGTTACAAAATGTAAGGCTACATATAGTTTGCCAATAACTGATATACAGGACATACAGTGTGAGTTTTATAGAGAAAACACACTAGCGGACAAGCAGTCAAAGCAAGGGAACTTGTGGGAACATTGTGTCTCCAGTGACACAATGATGTTTTCTGATGTGGGTGAATGCTCTGTTTTGGTGCTGCTGGATCTTAGTGCAGCTTTTGGTACTGTAGATCACAGCATCCTGACTGAAAGGCTTAGGCAGTGGTTGGGTGTCTCTGGGAGCACCCTGGACTGGTTCTCCTCCTATCTTTCGGATAGGAGCTTTCCTGTGTTCCTTGGTCCCTACATGTCTGAAACTGCTGCTCTTTCCTGTGGTGTGCCCCAGGGCTCTGTCTTGGGTCCTATATTATTTGCTTTGTATATGCTTCCCTTAGGTCATATTATTAGTGATAGGAGATTAGGTATCTCTTATTACTGTTATGCTGATGATATTCAGCTGTATGTCTCTTCTAAGCCCGATAAGACTGACAGACTGTTTGTTTTGCACAATTGTCTGATTGCTATTAAGGATTGGATGGTCAACATTTTTTTTTTTACAGCTAAATGCAGATAAGACTGAAGACCCTGCCATTGCTTCAGACACTATAGCTTCCAAGGTTGCTCGGTGTATTAAGTCCCTTTCTTTAGCTGTACGGTCTAATCTTAGAAATCTCAATGTTATATTTTATTAGGCTATGTACTTTGATCAACATACTAAATCGTAGACCCGTACATGTTTCTTCCATTTAAGAAACATTGCCAAACACAGATCTGCTGTATCACAACCTGAGCTAGAGATGATCATTCATGTTTTTATATCATCCCAAAGTGAAAGTGACCAGGTCTAGCAGGATGACTCACATCACACCCATCTCATCTTCTTTACATTGGCTTCACATCAAGTTTATGGTTAATTTTAAGATTCTTGTTTTCACATGTGCAGCCCTGCATGGTCAGGCACCTGCGTACATGTGTGACCTGCTCCATCCCTATATCACCAGCAGGTCACTTAGGTCTTCAGACCAGGGCTTACTGGTTGTCCCTTGCTCTTGACAGAAAACAAAAGGTGATCGTGCCTTTGTCACTGTGGCTCCGACACTGTGGAATGCTCTTCCTATAGATGTACGATTTGTGCTCTCTGACACTTTAAAAAAGCAGCTAAAGCTTTGTGACCTTACTCTGTGAAAGGTGCTATACTGCTATACTAAATGAACTTTACCTACTTATTTACTTTTATGTACTCCTTTACAGTTACACATTACAATTTACTGCATTTAACACTTTTATTTTTTCTTCTCAGCTAAGCGCCGCGAAGACAGTCGACAGAGAATGAGAATGAAGAGGTCATTGGAGACGCCAGATGCAGCAGGTAAATTTGATGAATAATGTACAATGTCACACATACCTATTCCGTCTTATCCGCATAGGGAAATTTCTCTGTTTGACACAACAATCTGACTTTTTAGCTCGGCGTCGCGAGAAAGATCGCCATAGAAGGTGGTACACCAGGCTAATGGAACTGCCCAGCATCACTGGTAAATTAACCCTTCTTTTCCTGGACTCATCCACAGTTACACATTTCAATTTACTGCATAAAAAACACTTTGAATTTTTTTCTTTTCAGCAGACCGTCGCAAAGACAATAGACAGAGAATGAGAATGAAGAGGTCATTGGACACGCCAGACGCCATAGGTAAATTTCATAATTTTGTGGGTCATAAGTTAATTTTCTCTCAGGTTCCAGTATCAATGTACAGTATATTGCCTCCAGTAATGCACAATGTCACATACCTATACCGTCTTATCCACATAGGGCAATTTCTCTGTTTCACACAACAATCTAACTTTTCAGCTCAGCGTCGTGAGAAAGATCGCCAGAGAAAGTGGTATGCCAGGCTAATGGAGCTGCCCAACATTACCGGTAAATCAACCCTTGCTTTCATGTACTCCTCTACAGATACACATTTCAATCTACTGCATAAAAACACTTTTTCTTTTCAGCAGAGCGCTGTGAAGACAATCGACAGAGAATGAGACTAAAGAGGTCAGTGGAGCCACATGAGGCCACAGGTAAAGATTAATGCTTTCCTGTTAATCATATATGCATTTCATGTACACATCTCATTCAAATTTTTCAAAGTGAGTTAACATATACCACATATGAATACCACAAATGATACCTGCACAATACATAAAACATGAAATTTATTGTCAGAGCTACTGTCTTTTTGAGCATTTAATCTAACAATTTACATCAACTACCCACATCCAACATGTGGCCACTGATGATATCTCAGTAATATAATTGTAGAGCTCATAGTTCGCCTACTTGTCAGAATGCATTTGCTGGGCATGCCATTCCTCTCTAATTTGCAGTTTTTTGCTTATATGAGACAAAGGGGAATTGGCAGAACTGAACACATTTCCCAGAAGTCCGTTTGGTTAATAGTTTACAAGCAAAGATTCATGGCGGTACTTCATGACTAAGCATTTTCTTTTATTAACTACTTTAGAAATTAAAAACGGGCATGCATACAACAACACAATGTGAACCTTTAAAGTAGGATCTAAAAATATATACTGTCTGTATGTAACACTGTCTATTTACAATTTTTTATTTTCTGAATTTTTTACCTAAAGAATCCTGCAAGCACTTTAATTTTTTTACTGATATAGGCAAAACTTAATTCCTTTGCTCAGATTGCACAGAAAGTAGTGTTATGATGTGGTGATAAATATAAATGTAGATCCCACTGTTCATATTGCATTACTTAGATTTTATGCATATGGTGTGTTCTTTATACTATGACAGTTTTCCTAAAATTAGATTTAAAAAATCGCAATATATCATCTTGCTTACAGGATTGCAATATATCGCAATATACTGAATTGAAAGCCCTGTATCGTGATACGTATCGTATTGCCACATTCTTGCCATTACACGGCCTTACGATTTAGAGACGTGCACCTGCATGGAGCCATTTTTCGCTCCACCTCTACCTGTCCCTGTAGGCAATGTTGGATAAGTTTTACTCTTACTCTGCCCCCGTCTCAGATCCACAGTTTGGTGTTTCCAACGCCCTGATGGAGGAACAAATAGACCAACGGGACTTCTACTCGTCGGCTCACCTTTTAAAAATCACGGAAGAAGAGAATGATTTTCAAGACACAACCAGCTCCCCTTCTTTTCAGCTTAAGACAGAACCCGTGGAGTATCCAGAAATCTGTAGGTTAAACTCTTTGTAACCTCTTTCCTCTTGTTCACCCTCTTCGGTCATACACTACTGCTGTAGTTCTGCCTCTGCATCAGTAACCTTGTGAACCCTCCCTGTCTTCAAGTCTGACTGCACAGAAAGGCGCAAAGGCGTGGAAAATCATTTTAAGTCCTGATGCATATGACTCCATACTTAATGCATTTATAGACCTACTAACATTGCCACATTGTGATAGTTGCTCAGAAGAATAAATCTCCAGCTAGTGATATGGCCATACTGCCAAGTGATAGGCATTAAATTGAAGACTGGCCAAATTCTCCAAGTGAAGTCAAGAAATTAAAGGATTAAAGGTTTTAAAGGTTTAAGGGTTTTTGCCTCAGTTGATTTTACCAGTTAGCTACATTGTTTACATTTTGTGTCAACTTTATTAAACATGGTGATGAGGATGTTGCTTGTTTAGAGGCAGACACTGAGGGATGAAGTAACATTATCAGGTAACATTAAGCGGCATTTCTAGTCAACACATCAGAAGAAAATTTATTGCAAAACCAGGTATTCCCAACAATCTCCCAGTCTCACACACCACCTCTGTGTGTTCGCTGTTGTCATACAACTTGGGGTATTCACTTAGTAACAAAATAAGTCTCTCTACTGGCATTTTCTGCTCCATCTCCATCTTGTCTGACAGTGACGGTGTCGTGTCGGCTCTCCTTGACACTCTTTATTGTGATTGACTGCTTGGTGAAAAAGCAGTCACTGTCAGATGGCTGAAAAAGCTGTCACTTCCCATAGGATTCCTTGTTAAAAAAAAAAAGTGGTGGCAGTTGGAAAAAGGACATTAAGTGTGTTTATACCCTCACTGTCTTCACTGAGTTTTACTGGATTCTTACTTAATGTTTCACTTTAATGTGTCCTTTAGATTGCTCTTTTAGGTCGCTGATTTGCCTGCTTGAGGTTGTTTTATTATATTGTCTTGTACACTGTTTTATAGATGTATGCTTTATGAGCAAACTACAAGACATTTCTAGCAACTGTCAAGTTGAAATGGCAGTGAAGTATCTTGAATCAAAGATGTCAAAAATCTTGCAATTAACACTTGAATTTAAAAACGCTCTCCTTCTTCGACCCAGATACTCCCGCAGAGATTTTAGTTGAGCTGAAGGAAGAGGAGGAGGATGAGCTGGACCCCTTGACGTTAAACCAGAACGGCCCACTGGTCAAGGAAGAAGAGACAGAGAGGACTGTGGATTCCCTAGACCCAGCAGGAGGAATTTCTGCTAAACTGAATGAAAAATCGACTGAAAGTACGGATTTCTCTTAAGTTTTCTTGTTATTGTTGCCATCATTGTCTGTGTGGACAAGAGTATGATGCTGCATTTCTGGTAGCAGTTACAAATACATAGCAACAACCTCAACAAAGTACACTAAACATGTCAAAGACACAAAATGTGTCCTAGTGGAGTACTGCACAAAGTTTCTACACCAGCCACAAAAGCCACATGCTGGAATTCAAACTGTGCAAGTGGGCTATTTAAAAAGGAAAGGAAAAGAAATTTCTTGCATGTAAAGCAGTCTGACTTGAGTTTAATTAAAAGTCTTTAATAGAATCTTTAAGCACCCCAAACTGGACTTGAATTTACATTATTAGTATAATAATGTAATAATTGTGTAAATAATTATAATACTGTAAAATTCAGCAGTGTGTCTTGCAGCAAATGTTTGTTGACGTCTTGTCTTGTTTGACCAATATCAATCATCAATCAATGAGGAGTGGGAATTTAGCTAGAAATATTTAAGACAGATGTGCATTATAATAAAGCTCTACCTTTTGTGTCTTGTCCTAAGTAAAGTGGACACTATCTGTCCCGCACAAACTTAGTGTTTGTGCCTCACTGTGACAATTTGTATGTTTTGCACCCTATTTGCACCATAGCTATAGCCCCAACACAATCCATACAGGCTCAGTGCTGTTTGTTTCTTTAGTGGAACTAGCAAGTTCATGACCATGCATTACTACCACCAGTGTTTATCATCTGAATTAATGCAACACTCAGAGTTACAGCCTGTGCAGTGAAGCCAGTGTACAGTGTATACACTGGGCATATTATATTTATCTTGGTGGCATGGAAAATGGTCCAAACACCCGCCTTAGAATTCTATATGCAGGAAAACCCCTGCTTCTGTAAAATTTTGTTCAAACTAAAACTGTATCTACTTTGTGTTTCATACAGGAACACAGGAAGAGTGGATCTCTCTGGTGATCTGATTGGATATTACAGTGTGATCTGCCCAGGAAAGAAATGGCATAAGACTTTGTTCTCTCCTTTGCACACATCGCGCTCATGAATGCTGCCGCTCTCCACCGGGAGTTGGCCAAGGCAAAGAAGGAGAAGCTCATGTCCCAGAGAGCGTTACATGAGGCACTTATGTTGGAGCTCACCGAATTCGAATCTCCATCTACTGCCGCCCCTGTAGTTTCCCACATGCCGAAGTACAGGAGACAGCACTGTTGGGAGGCCGAAGTGCAGGTTCTGCCACCGAAAGACTCCGCTTATCTCCACAATCTCTGATGTGCCCTTGTGCCTTACGCCTAAGGGGGACCATTCAATAACTGGCATGACAAGATGAAACTGTAGGACAGTTATATTCAGCTTTATGCCTTTAGTAAAATGACTGCAATTTTTATGTAAATGGTTGACTGGAAAGTACACAACTTTTACATATATAGACGTCGTTAGTCGTTACTATGGCAGATGAGTTCACATGATGATTAATACTAACACCCACTGATAAAGCTCCCTGCATTATGCATTATCGCAGACATTGAAACACTGGTGTCTGTAGCAACATCTCCACGTTGGCGCACAGTTGACCTTTAGTGACATTTTACGCCTACTACACTTAACAGCTGGAATTGTGTATTTGAAATTACTGCATGGCAAACTACCTCATGATGATTCCATGACTTTTTTTCCCTCCTGTTTTTCTTTGAACTTGAAAGTGCATCGGAAGAAGAAAATATTAATCAAGCAGGATTTAATTTATCACCACAAGAGCGAGATAAATCGCACAGAACTGTTAAGTTCCATACCTCAGGTTCAAGATTTTTAAATTATACATTTCCAGAGTGTTTGACTTTGTGCGTTTTTTTCTGATTTGTGCTTTATACTTTTTCTTTCTTCTTTTTTTTGAATGTAACACAATCCTTCAGAAAAATAAAGAGGCAAACATCTGCTGAGTACTTATTTGGTTTGACTCTGGGAGTTAAGTCACATTTTTTACAAATTCATATGGAATTAGGACACACTGAAAGGAGACCATTGGAATCGTGCTAGATACCATCCTAGGTATCTAGCATGGGTTCATTAAAGGAAGTTATAGTATTGCTCAAATGTGTTCACCTCTAAGGTCTCATAATGTCATTTGGTTACCAGTTGTGTTTCAAATTCTTCAAGTGTTAGTCTATTTTTATTTGGAAGTTTAACCAGACCTGTCCTTAGAATAAAACAATCCAAAATGCCCATGTTTGGTGGTATTGTTGTTAAATTTGAAATAGCTTTTGGTGAGTCTTTTCACTGAAGTTAGCAAGCACAGTCATAAACCACACCACTGTGTGGTAATTTTTTGCCGGTCTAGAAACTTCAGACTACATCAGCGCATACACGCAGGCCACAAACCGGGAGCATTTCACACAGTCATGTAGCTTGAAGAGACCACCGCCCCAACACCAGGGAGAAACCGTATGACTGCGACCTGTGTGAGAAGAGCTTCACTGGCTCAGTCACAGCTGAGAGAAACCGCACTACTGCAGCCAGGGCTGGAAAGGCTAAATGCTCGCGCTGCAATTGAAGGTTCACCGCCGCGTTCACACGAGGGAGAAACCAGACCAGTGCGGCAGGAGGTTCAGCTCTGCAGTCCTGAAGATGCACCAACGCGTTCACAGCGCAGGGAAACCGTACCACTGCACTCGGTGCGGTGAACACTTTGTGGTAAATTTGGGTGATTGCTAGGATCTGGTTCTTAGCTTGCATCATATTTTATTTAGATTTATATATATTTCTTGGTTAACGTGTGTTGGGCTACATTCTCCATTAATTTAGCAAACAAATGTGATATGAGGTCACTTCAGTTATTCTCACTGGAATAGGAAAAGTGTGTGTGTGTGTGTGTGTGTGTGTGTGTGTGTGTGTGTGTGTGTGTGTGTGTGTGTGTGTGTGCGCGCG
>OMKZ01055494.1:20639-30917 GCA_900302535.1 Neoniphon sammara
TCCTTATTCTAAGCTTTCTGTACAATTGTTTTCTCTCTTCTGCTTTCTCTCTCAACCTCTTTGTGGTTTTTGGGGTGTGTGTGTGTGTGTGTGTGTGTGTGCCTGTGTCTGTGTGTGTGTGCATGCGTGCGCGTGTGTGCCACAGATAATGCTGCTGTTGAACTACCTCCCTGTGGTTTTGGTGTTGCCGCTGAGAGGCCATCTGCCCAGTCACAGTTATAATTGCCAGCTGGCTCCCACCGCTCTGTCCTTCTCCGTGTTCGGCAGCTTCGTCCAACCTGTCATGTACCTGCTCCGCACCAGCAAGTCACCCTGGGGAGGCAAGGGTTAAGCTATTACGCTGTCACTTCAGTTACAGAGGACCTCCCAATTTAAAAAAAGGAGCACAGCCAATTTTTTCAAAATTGGCCCACTGGTTAACATAGCTGTTAGGTGACCCTGTGTTGAGGTTCTTTATTTATTTATCTATTTATTTTGCAGGTGTTTTTACTTAAATAGGTGATTAACTAAACTGTGTAAATTTTTCATTAAAAAGTTTAGTGTCATCATTGAGTGTAGAAAAAATCATGAAACTATAAGAATCTGGTGCCCTTTCTCTGCAGAGCGAGGCCTCTCAGCTTATTTCTCCTGAGTCTAACGAGTGGTTTTGCTGGATTTTGCCAAGAGGTGATGGTCGGCTGTAAGACTCCAAACAGTGAAGTTATTAGACACTTAACATCAACACCTGAGTTTAATGCGTGCATTTAATAGGAAAATAAAAGTATGGGTTGATAAAAGTATCAGTGCCTGTGTCTTGTGTTTCTTCTATAATGTTAAACATTACATCACCATCAGTGCATTGGGTTGATGGTGCAGCAGCTAATTGCAGCCATCACAGGGCCCAAATGATTGATTTGGGCCCTGATGATCATAATGTTTCTCATTACCTGTCGCTGTTCAGGATGACAAGTGGCCAGTTCATAACAGGGCTGACACAGAGAGACAGTCACTCACATTTAGTCTCCAATCCACTTGACTGACTTGTTTTTGTAGTTTGTGAGAAAAAGGTCCCAGTCAGCGGAAATCCATATGAACATCCATATGGGCAGAAGGTGCCAACTCCGCACAGAGAGGTATGGGACTGGAACCTGAAAGCTTTGCGTTATTTTAAAGATTCTTTGTACTCAGATTTCTGTTTTCTTTCTTTCTTTTTATTTTCTTTATTTAATGAGGGCAGTCACAATGAAAATAACTTATTTCCAAGTGAGACCAGGCCAAGAAAGACAGCACACACTTTGAAAACAATTTCATTTAAAGCTGAAAATTTAAACTGAAAAACACCAAATATTAAAACCTCTGTAACAATATAACATAGTCTAGTAAAAGTGAAAGGACCACACTGACATTTCTACTGCAATGTAGTGCAGACATATGACAACTGCACATCTGTAACAATGAATTTATTGTATGCATGTATTTCATCATATTTCAGTATTTCTGCATCATCATTTCACATGGAACACTTCAAATGCTGAACTGTAATCATCACTCAGCCTCGTCTCCTGAGGGTGTGGATGGAAAATGGATAGATGGATTTATGGAGATGGTTATGGAACTATTGGTACTATATGACACTATGGTACTACCGACTACATTATGTGCCTTGTCAACAAATGAAGAAAGAAGGAGGGGGTGTAGAGAGGTCACCCAGAGTGACATCTCACTGCTTACTGAGAGAAAACGGGTAGTTGCACCTCTGGCTCTGGTGCAAATGTGCAAACGTTTTCTTGCACTCAGTCACACCCTGATGAGTGACGCTGCAACACATCTGGATGCTGATGAAGACAACACGCCACAAAGTGTTGGACTTTTTTCATGTTTTGCAATGTAAAATAAGGCATTTTACTGTATTATAAGAAGCAATAAGAAGTGTGCCTTGGATTCAGAGACCTGCGCTTTTACTAACAGTTAATAGAAGGAAATGGTTATTCCACGCAGCTACTGAGTCCTGAAGCACCTGATCTGTCCAAAGAACACCTGTAGTGACAACTGAAGACACAGCAGTGATTCTCTCTTCTGTTTTTTATGTGCCAATTAAAATTTTAAGCTAACATAGCATTTGTAGTGCATGCATCCATGCATGTGTGTGTGTGTGTGTATTTGTATTGGTCAGTGTTTGTCATAAGACCCATCAAGACTTTTGTAAAGTGAAATAAAGTTGCCAAAAAAGAAAAAAGAAAGAAATCCCTTCCCTCCTTCCACATTAGCAAAATGTTTGATCATGAGACGCCTTTTCTGTTTCGAGGGTTATAAGTCATTAGCCTCGTCCCAGCTGCACTAGAGCTAAAGTTTCCAGGCAAAGAACACATTTTGGGACTTCCACACCCTTAGGTCCTTGAAAGGCTACAAATCTGTAATCAATATACAATTGATTATACTTTGTATTTGGTGCTGTTGTTGTTTTTGGATTATAATCTGAACTGATTTTAGGCTTCTTGTGATTTTCAAAATTTGACAGCTATCTAAGAAATATGCGTCCTCCGGTTATCATCACTTTCATAGAGCATAATGTCAGTGATGCATTGTCTACATTGCATCACTTAAAAATTTCCATTATCTGTTACTGAGAAAAGATTGCATTAATACAGTTAACCTGTGACCCACATGTTGTAAACAGTAAATGATAAAAAAAAATTGGATCAAGGAATGAAGTTCTTGTGCAAAATGAATTATGTAACCCAGCAGCAAACAAATCACATGAATACCAGCACTGCATCCTCTCCATCAGACTCAAGAAGCCTTACTCACAATTTCCTTAGAGGCCGACCACAGTGACATCTCACTGCTTACTTGAGAACAAGTGGGTAGTTGCACCTCTGGCTCTGGTGCAAATGTGTGAACATTTTCTTGCACCCAGTCACACCCTGATAAAGACTACCATGTCACAAAGTGTTGGAATTCATTTCATGTTTTTCCATGTAAAATAAAGGCATTTTATTTATAAAAAAGACACCTACATTGTGCTTTGGATTCAATGGAAGAGCCCTGCCTTCTACACTTTTACACAGCTAGTAGTACAGGGAAATGGTAACCCCATGAGTCCTAATAAGTCCTAATTCATAACTCTCATGTCATGTTTGTCTTCAGCTTAAAAAAGTATAGCAGAGTTGTTTTCAGCAGTACTTTATGTAGCTGAAGCAGTAGTTGCAGCAGTCCTTTGAAGAGATGAAGCGGCAGTTGAAGCAATGTTTAAAGTAGTTTAAACTTCACGTATTTAGGTTCAAACAGTTGTTGAAATTTAACTTAAAAAGAATCAAATATATCAAAAAGTTGAACTGTACTGTTAATGTGCTGAGTAAGTTCAACATTTTAAAATGTTTCTAGTTGAAAGTATGAAAGAATAGTGAGACTTAAAAAAGGACTGAAAACCAAGATAAACTGAAAATTGTGTCAATTGGAATAATACAGTAAATACTGTGATTGATTGGTATCCATCAGATATTTTTTATCAATAGAGCAGATATAGCTGAACATTTTGAGGGGTATTATATGCTTGTGCCATTAAAACTGTGGGAGCTAAATCAGTGTTTTAAATATCAGCTTTGCTGTCTGTCTCTCTGCACTTAACTATAATATTTCCAAAGGTACAAAAGGTATTTAAAAGCTGAATAAAAAGTGAAGCTCCCAGATTGGTGACCTTGAGACCTTTGACCCAAGAGCAGCCAGGTTAAACACAGGTGTTACCAGTCAAATATACAGGAAGGAATACTACAGGTAGCGGTGTGTCTCAATGATCCTCTCTCTCGTCCACAACTACACGGTGCTGAAGGTGACACACTAGGCTTAGAGTATATAGACGACAATATAGTACAGAACTGAGTAGTTTAGAGAATATTATAGATCCAAGAGGAAACTAACAGAAGGGTGGGACTGAGAGGAAAGGCACAATTACAAATCTGTGTTACTTCATTATCACGTAACGTTATAGTGCCATGAATTTATCAATACACAGCACAGTTAGCTATTGATATTTCAGAGCCATGGTCGGAGCCAGAGATTTTAACTTGTACAAACCTCAGGCAGATAAAGGATCAAAGAGTCAGGCAAACTAGACTGACATATTCAAACAGCCCCTCTGCCCCTGCACTCTCTCCAAAACAAGGGGGAAGCATTTTGGTCATTTTGCTAAAAAATCACCTACTGGTTATACATGCCTATGGCTATTTAGATCCCTAGTTATTTGCTTACTCAATCCTAGCAACAATTGCCATCAGGATTATATCATCTTTAGACATATGTTTAAAACATGGATGAGCATCAGCACTCTCCTGTCAATATTACACACTCCTGTGTTCATTTTAAGCACTGATTTATTAATAAGACAAACAATGTTAACTAGTAAAAAATGTGGTTAAAGAAGTATGTAACGTTATTATTCCCTAACAAGATCTCTGTCCAACTTGTCACTGATCTCCTCACACCACAACTCAGTTTGTCTCAGGGTTTTCCTCCTCATTGATTTCAAAGTTGTCACTCATCTCTCTTTCCCATTGTTCACTGTGCACTTGACACCTGTCTGTCTCCCTTATGTGACGTCACGCTCCAATTTCTCTTTTTGAGGCAGGAGGAGCAACTGGATTTAAAAAATGGGATTAGACTGAAATTTACATTAATATTAAAAACAGTTACATCACATTACGATATATTTTTCCTGCACATTAATTAATACAGGGCGTTAACCTAAAAGTTGCTCTTTAACACACACCTAATTTTGTCCATGCCAACTTGTTTTCTATTTTGTACACAGGCTTGTCATTATGCCACCAAAAAAGAGAGGGGACATTAATATAAGCTTTTTTACCATACAGAGCGTAAGTGTTAAACAGGTGGATGTGAGTTGAATTTCAGTCTAGAAATCCTGTGAAGGTGTTATTATTAATGAATTATTTTGTATGCAGGAAACAGCAGTAGGCTAGAGAAACAGAGCAAGCTGTTGAGGATACAGGTGCATCAGAGCTTCAGGTGAGGTCCTAAGGTGCCAGGATGCGGTGACAGATATGTAGGTGTGTGGATTGTGTGTGTAGATTGTGTTTCATAGGCGATCTGGCAACTTGGGTTACGGCAGACAAACATATAAAACTTATGGATCCATATATGACGATTTCATACAGTGAAACTGTTTGGAGTAAAGCAGCTGTCCTCCTAAAATTATTTCAGAAGCTAAAAGTTTAATTTCCCCTGGAGAGTTTCCTCTGTCCTGTCAAGTTGATAACTGCAGTTTTTAGTTTTGCTGCTTAAATGTTGCTGTTGCTGCGTTTATGCTTCCACGTGATTTGGATGACGTCAGGAGCCGATCTGCATATCACTAATACATCTACTATATAAACCTTTGTTAGGTCTTTCACAGCTGCAGCTCACTCAGACAAAATGTTCCCCATCATTTTTCTTCTGCTCTTCCCTCTGTTCGCGGAAGGAGAAGTCAGCGATTTTGCAAACTGTAAACAGTTTTTTTTTAATGGTAAACCACCAACTATCTTCCAGGACAACAACCGCTACAAACAGATATGCCAGTGTCTCCTAGACCAGAACCAACAGCCGCAGTATTACTACGCTACATTCTATGACACAGCCAACAAGATCCCAGTGTACTCTGCCTATGAGTTTAGACCTGGACACGTGGACAGAGAAGGCCGCTGGAAGATCGAGCCACAGGTACTGGTGCCTAAACCACAGATGTTTGCTCACTTTCAGATCTGTTAATCTCTAACCTTCTCACCAGGAACCAGGTAAAACATTATTTGATGATGCCTTTTTCAAACTGCAGATGCAGCTTTGTGAAAGGATGGTGGCTGTTATAGAATACGTAAGAATTTCCAAGATGTGAAATATGATTTCTATTTATTTTTTTTAACCCAATTTTGTATTATCATTAGTATTATCATCATCATTATTAGTAATAGTATTTACATAAATAATTTAAAGAAATAAAATGCCGTCCCTCCCGTTTGTAGTGTCTGTATATTTGTTTGTTTTTGTTTTGCATATTTAGGCGTAATGTAACGGTATGTTCCCTGTTTTTTTAAAGCTGTCGCAATTATGTAAATAATTGTGTTAATAATGAAAAACGAAAGAAAGAAAGAAAGAAAAGTGATTTCATCTATAACATGTGCAATGTGCTCATCTATAACATATGTGTGTTTGTGTGCGAGCATGTGTGTGTGTGTGTGTGTGGGTGTGTGTGTGTGAGAGAGAGAGAGAGAGAGAGAAAGAGAGAGAGAGAGAGAGAGAGAGAGAGAGAGATGTCTCTCTGCTCCACTCGCTGCTGTTTGTCGCTGGGTTCTTCTCTGTCCACTGGTAACTTGGCATCGAAGTCACTGGGAACTATGGGATCTATGAACACAGCCAGAAGACTCCGTTTGCCAGTTTGCTTAATTTGGTTGATTGGATTGCCGAAACTACCACACTGTATAAGAGCTAAAACACGCAACACATCCATCCATCCATTGTCAGTATAGCTGCTATGATTATGTTTCTTGTTGTTTGCAGCTGGATAGGCCAAACCAGTGCATGGCAGGCAACCTCAGGAACATGGGTCAACACCAGGCTGTTAACGCTGACTATACAGGCAGCGGATACCACAAGGGCCACCTCTACCCAGCGCACCACGCTGCAACTCCAGAGGCCATGGACTCCACCTTCACCCTGACCAATGCTGCCCCTCAGGACCACAGCTTCAACACTGGGTATTGGAGAGTACACGAGGAGAATCTGTATAAGGTCCTGCAGAATTGTGCGCAGGCTTTTGTGGTTACCGGTGTGGTTCCTGGAGCTCAGAGCATCAATAACCGTGTCAGAGTTGCTAAGTATTATTGGTCTGCTTACTGTTGCCGTAACAATAATGGGCAATATAGCTCTCGTGGTTACATTGGGCCTGATCAAAATGGTAGAGTGCAGAGTATGACTGTCCAAAACCTAGATCAGACTCTGAGTGATGCAAACCATTATGGTTTAAAGTTTGAGGTGTTCAATGGGCTATGCTGATGCAGAAATATTGAAATATGATGAAATACATTAAACAAATTCAAAGTTACTTTTCTAGATAATGGGACTTTGTGGTAACTTCATGAGCAGCTGACTAACCAAAGCCATCAAACGTCCATCTGCCCACACAGGACAGAACAAACAATGAGTCAGCAAAACTGAACAACACTTTGTGTAATAGTGACACTGTCAATGTTCTTGATTTATCCTCTGTAGATGAAAAATAGTTAACCTTGCACTCAACCCAGTATTTTATTTTATTTTATTTTATTTTATTATTATTTTTTTAATGAGAATAGTCCTATCATTAGTGTTTCAAGGTTAGACCTGATGTTTAATTGTGGTGTTTACACAGATACACAGTACATGACCATCAGTTTTAAAGTGTTGTAGGTCGGTTGTTACTTAATTTTTTGACCAATACTACCTAACCAGCACTTGATAGCTATGTTAACTCATCAAAATGCAACTGGAACCAGTCAGTCAGAATGAACTGAGGTCAATTAAGTCCAAAACAGCAGAAGTGTGTTTTCACTGGTGATAAGCTGCTGATCAAAATGCATGAGTACAGTACAGCAGGACAGGATCAGGTCTTTGTCAGCATGTGTAGCAGTGTTACTGTGAATTACATCACATGAACAATACTGTAAATAAACAATTTATTCAAATTGCCATTATAGCTAATGATGCTATTGATTAACCAGTCAATATTAAAATGACCAAACTGTCATTATTGGACTTTATGGTATTATTTGCCACAATTTCAATAATGATTAACGAAATATTTGAAAATACCTTTAAAAAATGACTTTCTCTGAAATTACTCCTACGCACACACACGCACGCACGTACGCACGCACACACACACACACACACACACGCAAACACACACAAACACAAACTTGCAATGCTAGCTTTTGAAAATGTGTTCATGCAGATGTTGTCCATTGGGCTGCATACCTACCCTTGGCTCGAGGCCACAACAAGCACAGCCATTCTCAGATAGTCCCCGGCTTGTTTTTCAACTGTAGAAAGTGTGCACTCAGTTATTTTATCTTATGTTGCCTGTGGTAAAAGGAGCCCATTTACTCTCTATGGTAAACCCAAGGAATTCTCTTGATTACCTTAATGACCAAATAGGGTCTACCTGAGACGTTTACAAAGAGAGACACTTGCAATTAAAAAAAAAAAAAAGTGCAATTTTATGTATGCGCGGTATATCCACAAACTTATGAAAGAACTTTTTATATTCACCCCATAAACCAGGGCTTGGCAGCATTATGGCAGCTTAATTGTGAGCATGATTATTAGCTATGTTAAACAAATTTTGTTGAAAGATTTAAGTGTGTCTAAAACATTGAGTATGTTTCAAGTTTTACATGTTGTATTTATACAAGGCAAATGGAAGAGATAATATGTAGCATATGTGACATTAAGTAAAGACAAGTCTTGGCTTGGAGAGGGACACATAATGACTTTCCCCCTAGTCTAGGCATGTTTTATACTCCACTGTCTACATATGGAGAGCGCTTATCAGAGGCCTAATAGCACACAGGAACATGCTACACTCAGTGACCCGGGGGAACGCATTCAGTGGAGGGCAATAGGGGAGGATAGTGTGTGTGTGTGTGTGTGTGTGTACACACGTGAAAGTCTCCTGATTGGCATCATCTTCTGGAACAAGTCTGGCTCCTTCTAGATCCGGTTTACGTGTGCACACGTGTGCGATTATTGGTGTGTGTGTGCGTGTGTGTAGGTGTGTGTGCGTGTGTGTGTGTGTTGTAGATATCACTCGGCTCTCATGTTTATTCAGCTCAACGCCTGGATGACCAGGACTTATCCGTTGTCCTGATTACCCTGCCTGGCCTGCCACCATTAATCCTTCAGAGACCACAGGCCCCTTAAACAGCCCTATCACACACACACATACACACACACACACACACACACAAAACCACACACCCACACATTTTAGCAATATATATCAAGGACATGTTTGTGCCTCATGCACATACACATTCTACTCTTTCTTGTTTTTTCTCTCTTTTCTCCACTGTTTAATCTGTGCAGAGTGTATCTCTATGTGTGTGTCTGTGTGTGTGTGCGGTGGTGGTGTGTGTTTGTTTGCATGTGTGTGCACTGTCATCTGGGCCTCCAGGAACCTTCTAGGCTTCCCTTCAGGTCCCCCGTCCCGTTAACTCCCAGAGAATTGCGTTTGGTTGTGTGTGTGTGTGTGTGTGAGAGAGAGAGAGAGAGAGAAACAATGAGAGAAAGAGAAATACATTCAGTCACATTATTTGCACCACAGTATTTTCTTTATTCACCAGCTCTTGTATGTCTGCATGTAGGCCTACATAATTATATTTTATATTGAGTAGAAATTACTGTATCGTAGCTCCTTTCCCATAACAGTCATATTTTTCTTTGGAGACACAAGGTCTTTCTGGTCAGCGGCCTGCTCTGTGTGTGTATGTGTGTGTGTGTGAGCATATGTCTACTGTTGTGCATGTGTGTGTGAGCATGCATACATGTGTATTCAGGACACCAGTGTTCTTTTCAATAATAGTCAATGCGCCAAGACATAATATTGACCATGGCTGTGTTCCCTGCTCTGGTTTTGCCCATAATAAATGATGCAGATTAGGAAAGTAGAAACACATTGGACTGATAAGTAGCCTTTGGAGCTGGCTCTCCATGGCACTGAGGAGGGAGGGGGCTTTCCTCTCTCTCTCTTCTCATTTCTCCTCACTTCCACAGCGCGTTGACTCAAGGGCAAGAGAGTCTGCGTGTGTGTGTGTGTGCGTGTGTGTCTTCAACTGTGGTCTGTGTGTACGTTGAGTGTGAGGGGTTTGGTGGAGGCTGTTTGGACTCTGAAGGAATGACGACAGTGTGCGTTGCCAAGTCCCATTTGAATATATACACAGTAGGGAACCCTCTCATTATAAACAGAAGCTCACACGCACGTACACACACACACACACACACACACACACACACACACAAGAGATAGGGACAAAAACCTGGAACTCGTACAACTTGAACCACAAGAGGATGGCGGGTTCAAATTTAAAAGCTGAATGTAAAGACAAGAGACTTTTAGGTGAAGACAGTATGTGTGGGCATGTGTGTGTGTGTGTGTGTGTGTGGTGGGAGGGGGGGTGGTGGGCGAACACGTGTTGTATTTAAACTGCAGCCATCTGTCTTGTTGTCTTCTATATGTGACTCTGGAGCCTGTTAGATATCGTGGGGTTTTTTTTT
>OMKZ01055495.1:0-41581 GCA_900302535.1 Neoniphon sammara
AGTCTAGATCCCTCATCATGCTGCCTTGATCCCTCGTGTCTTCACATGTAGTTTTCTTGTGACAAAATACCGTGGTCACGTGCTGTAAAGGTGTACGTATGATTGAAAATAAATTAAATCATGTACGTCCATGTGTGTGAATGTGCACGTCTCGTGGACCAGTTGCTAGCGTGTCATGAGTTCTTGTTTTATACAGCTAACGAGGTCAAGATACAGTTGCTGAAGTCAACACAGCAGGCTTATTAGATCATGGTGAGATAGATGTAGATCAGTTGAATTTGTTGGAACACGCACTGTATTGCAGAGTGGATAGTAAAAACCAAAGAGTTTTACTGCAGAGTCCTGTATTGCACCCACCTTTTAGCATTATTTAAGAAAGCTTAAAACTCAGCATCTTGGCATGTAATTTATTAACATCTTTGGCCTTGCTCTGTGAGGCGACATGCCAGAATCCAGGGGAGAATTGGGTATTTTTAACTTCACAGCCTCTAGTAAATGCTGGTGGTGGCTGAATATGCTGGAGTATGCGGTTTCATGGTTTGCAGCATCTCTTCCACATTTTTTTTTTTCTATCTAGAATTTTGCCCTCGGAAAAGGTGATGAGGAGGTAATCACCACGCTGCAGCACTTCGCCAAGACTGTGGGGGAGGTGAGGCATGGATTTGCATTTTTGGGATATGTGTGAGAGAGCGTGTGTGTGTGTCTTTGTGTGTCTGTGTGTGTGCCCACGTGCATGTGCATGCTTTTACATGCTATAAAGGGAAAGACAGAGACGATAAGCCGTTGTGCGGTCATGGTCAGGTTCTGTATTATGTTTTTGGAGCAGGTTGCATTTGTGTTCCCCGAGCATACCAGAAAAAATGACCGCCATGACAAAACAAAGCATTACATTTATCAGACGTCAGCATTATCGTTCCTCTGAGACCTGAACCAATTCTACACTAAGACAGGGATGGAGGGACAGACATGCCTGTGACATTGGATGGATGGATGGATAGTTGAGGTATATATAGAAAACAAATGGGCCTTCCTCCTGTAGCCATGCGGCTCCACTAGCCTCCCCAGTACACACACACACACACACACACACACACACACACACACACACACCACATGTATGTTTACTTGCTTTTACCTCATTACATACCATAGGGAATGTATTCATTTCACGCTGGGAAATAGACTTATTACTACACCTAATCCTGTGAACTTTAGCACTTGCTAAATCATTGGGGTTGAACTGGACATCAGCTTGTTAGATGATTTGTCAATAATGTTGCTTGTTGACAGGCATTAGCAATTACGGCAGCCTTGCTTGTGTGAGATTTGCTTCTGGTTTCCAATATTAGAGTGTGCAACAGATTTTATTATTCTCTCCACGGAGGGCTCTGTTCCACAGTAAGGGCACTTTATAATGCGGTTGAGGCCTTGTCTTCAATTATGCCTCTATTTCACCGAAAATGTGATTTTCCAGCTTGTTGTGGAAATAATTGGCGGCAAATGCTACATATTAGAATAAATTTGACCTCTCCACCCCACCCCCTAAGGCGTGTGGGTAGTGCGGTTCTTCTGTTTTTGTCCTTGTGCACTGCTTTACACTCATGATTCTTGTACCAGCCTGCCTCATATCTGTCTCCTTGCTGTCCAGCTGAACTCCATCCACTCTGAACTAGCAAACCAGATGGCTGACAGCATGGTCTTCCCCTTGATCCAGTTCCGCGAGAAGGACCTCACAGGTAGCTCATGATCAGAATATATTTTTAGTTACAGACACAGTTCCCTTTAGCTCTGTCTTTTCTAATTATGTTTTGAATACTGAACTGAAGAGCTAATGTCTAAAACATGTACATTTTAGAAAAAAAACAAAACAATACCTAAAATATTTAGTCTGTAAAAGTGTCACCATTTTTTAAACTATGAATTGCCCATTGTCCTTTAAATGCATCGTAAATTTGTAAATTTGTAAATTTGTTTCTGGAAAGTAGGTGTATGAATCCAAACTGTAATTTCTCATTTTCTAACAAATTGCTGCTAATATTGACTGTTCCAGAGATCAGCACGCTGAGGGAGATATTTGGCATTGCCAGTGACGGTACGTACAGACTTCTGCCAGTTTCAGAAAGATTCTCTGATGTTTCGGACTGCAGTTAATCGTCTGATGCTCATATCCACTCTCCTCTCCCCTGCAGAGCATGAGGCGGCTATGGTCAAATACAGCCGACTGCCCAAAAAGAAGGAGAACGAGAAGGTGGGGTGACCGGGAAGTGCTTTCTCAACCCCCTTGATAGAGCTTTTTCCCCACTGATCGAAAGCTGTAAAAGGTCTTACAGTGCAGTAATGCTCTGGTAATGCACTGGGAGTGCTTTACAAGCAGATCAAATACAAATAGATGGAATTAGCAATTCCTCAACTGCCACACTTGACTGTTTCATTGTGGCTACAGCAGCACACTGGGTATCAGAGATCAAATTTCTGTGCTGTTCACTCTTATGTGTACGTATGTGTGTTGTGTATGTGTGTGTGAGACTGTATTGGTTTAACTTGCTTATACTGCTTGTAAGAGTCAGAGTAAGACAAGGGTTTGCATATGTGTGTACCTGGGTTGACACTGAGTTAACGCCTGACCCATATACAGTACATAGGTGTGTTTAACCCTCTCCTGTCTGGACAGCTGAAGGCAGACCTGGTGAAGGAGGTGGCGTACTCCAGGAGGAAGCAGCACCAGGCCTCAATGCAATACTACTGCGCCCTCAACGCCCTGCAGTACCGCAAGAGAGTGGCCATGCTCGAGCCGATGCTCGGTTACACACAGGCACAGGTACTGAGCTGCTGCTGCCCTACAGACCGGGCGAGACCTCAGCCTCACTTTCACATTCAAATTCACATTCAAATAACATCTGTCTTTACTGACAAGGTATTTATCTTCATTTATGAGAAAAATGAGAAAAAAAATCAGCACACTAGGATCGCATGGCTCCTATGATGTTTAATACCAACACGTGACATTTCAAGAATTTGTCTTTAAAAAAGTGTGGGTTTTTTTCACCAATTTTTTTTTAGGTCAACTTCTTCAAGAAAGGCATGGAACTGGTGTCAAAGAAGATGGACAGCTTTCTCTCCTCTGTGACTAACATGACACAAAAGTAAGGACTACCTCATTTTTGTAGGTTTTTCACTTGTGCATGTGATGAACCTTAGTATTGATATGAAGTACAGCTTGGTAGAGGGAAAAAAAAAACTGACTTTACTGTTGCTCTGCTAAAAGGGCTATTATTCCATATTTTTATTTTTTTCTCTTGAGTTCACCCTTTTTTGTTTATTTTTCCTGCTAGTGTGGATACACGATTAAACAGTGTGTCATTACAGCCAATTATCAGCATCAGCCCTTTACTGGAGCATACTAAGTGTACACTTTTTGCTTTTAACCTAGTCATTTATACTTGCCTGTACACAAATGATGATAATTATAAAATGAAAACCCTAAAATAAAAAGTATGTGCTAAAAAAAAAAACACGCCATATTTTTTTTGCTCTCTGGGGCAATACAACCCAATGATTTCATAGAATGAGCTGTCATCTCAAGTGTTCATAACTGCAAATGCCTAAAAATAACAGAACACCTGCTGGAATTATAACTTCTCAAAGTGGTGGAATCCCCCTTTACATCACCCTCTGTCCTGTGTAGCATCCAGGCCCAGCTGGACACTGAAGCTGAAGCCATGCGTCTGTCGCAGAGGGAGCTTCTGTCTGTGGAGGACACGGTCTATATGCCAGATAAAGACACTGAGCCTGTAAACCGCACACTCATCCAGAAGGCCGGCTACCTCAACATCAGGAAGTAAGATCACTTGTACTTATTATGGCTCCATCTTCAAATTCTTCAAATTCATATATTTCTTGGTAGTCGATATTTTCAGTGGAAAACATTCAGCAATTGAAATGTGAGCTTTGAATTTGATGTCTTCTTATGTGTGACATTTCAGTTCTAGGGATTTCAGTTTGGGGCGAAAGATATGGTCAGTGTGTAGCATCTAGGTCTTAAATATTTGAATTGTTAAACCCAATTAAGAAAAATTGTTTGCTTTTCCTGTTTAAGCGGCCCAGGATAAATGTGGTGGCAGTAAACAATAAGTCTGTGGAGCCAGGCAAGGAGGGTCAGGTGACATGTTGACAGTGTGCGTTGTCAGCTTATTGCAGCGTGGATGTATGAGGAGGGAAACTTCCATAATGGCTTCAGGGGGTAGAACTGCAGCGTAGCCCACAATGTGATTTAGTGAAATGTCAGAGCTGTCAAACTCTGTCTCACCCTCATATACATTCAGAGTCTTTGACAAATGTCTGTGACACCAGAGAAAAGGTTTCCACAGAATGCCATTCTGTGTAATGACAAACCCTGCCAGGAGCCTCAGATGCTTGTCAAACGGAGTGGCGTCCAGACAACATTTGCTATTTCGTGTGGTTTCTCTGTCTAAGGGTCTGAGTCACCCACAGCAGAATGAGACAAAAACTTTGATTTCATTCATTCTTTTAACCTTTATTCATTCAGGAAGTCTCTTGAGACACCACATCTATTTTTCTGCCAAGACCTTGTTCCTCATTATTTAAATCAAAGAAATGTGTTTGGGAGTGCTTTTGCGATTGAAGGTATAAGATGAAGGATTTCAGCATTTCAGATGAGTCATATACATGTAGTTGTTTTGCAACAGAGTGACTCACAGTGAAATTGCATTAAGCTTTAAGTGCTTGTTCTTACAGCGGCATTTTTATTATTTATGTACCACCAACATCCACTTGCATAAAAGGCACAATAATGTATGAAAATGCCAAAAACAACACTGTGTTTCCAAATCCTCTTTTTCCGGTTGTCTTCCTATTGCTCTGTGCTCCAGCAAAACGGGCCTAGTGACCACTGCCTGGGACCGACTTTACTTCTTCACCCAGGGAGGAAACCTCATGTGCCAGCCACGGGGGGCGGTGGCGGGCGGCATGGTGCTGGACCTGGACAACAGCTCCGTCATGGCCGTGGAGTGTGAGGACAGACGCTACTGCTTTCAGATCACTTCCCCCACGGGCAAAACGTATGTGCAGTTCTTTCAATATGTCTGTGAGAGCAGTATTCAAGCATGTATTAATTAGATGATGGGTATACTGCATGTTAGGGCTGGGCAATATGGACGAAATCAAATTACACGTTATCATTTAGCAGTTCCCCCAATATCAGTATTGTCACAATGTTGTTGCTTTCATAAGATATTTCCACACAAGATTTTTGATAAACAGTCATTATTAATGTGGATATGATGAAGTAAGAGGACAGCTTGAACAATCTAATAAGTTAAAAAAAAATCTTCCCTTTAGTGTAATGCAGCCTTTAAAACCAGGAAAAGATAACCACTGTGATATTACAATATCCAAAATCCCAGGCTACAGGTAGAGACAAATAATAGAACAGCTACAACAGTCTAATAAGTTAAAAAAATGTCATCCCTTTACTCTAATATAGCTTTAAAATCATATTCCAATATCCAAAGTCCCAGATCTAGTCTCATATCACAGTGTTGATACAATATTGATATTACGCCCAGCCCTACAGTATGTGATGTGCAGACAGCAGATTCCAGTGTACTCACAGATCAAACGCTGCTTTACCGTGCAAAAACCTTTGTTTTGTGACATTACTCATCTTAATTCTCTCTGTTGTCATCCTCACGTCTAGGTCGATGATTCTGCAAGCCGAGAGTAAAAAGGAATATGAGGAGGTACGTGTCAAAGAGGCACTTACAACCACTGCATCTGATTCTCCTTATTGTTTTACATCTATGTTTCAGAAATCGCTGCCAGTAACATTATCAGTCACACAACAAAGGAGGAGCTGTCCACATTAATTTGTGTGCTCCTCAGATTTGTTTTTTTTGTGCTTAGACACATCTGACTGGCCTGTCACAACTGGTATCAGTCAAGAGATTTGAAGCGGCTCGAGAAAAGTCTTAATGTGGGTCTCTGTGTTTCCTCCTCAGTGGATTTGCACTGTGAACAACATCTCCAGACAAATCTACCTGACTGACAACCCAGAGGTGACGTACGCTCCCCACACACACTCTGCTGCCCACATACGCTCACTCACATAGACAGACACACACATATATAGATGTACGCAAAGTCAGACAGAAACAAAATAGAGTCGACATCTAGGAACCGCACCAAAGAAACTGAATGAATAACATTTCGTTGACCTTGGTAGTTAGAAACTCAACCATGTTGCTCTGATTTAATCAGGCACAGTGAGACACATCGTTTGTGTTAAACCAAACCTTTTCCAATCTGAGGGTTTAATTAGCAGCACTGAATACAGAGTACTTATTATGTGTCTGAGGGATATAAAAATTAAAAGCTCTCTTGCAACGCTGCCACATACACTATTTTGCCAAAGGTATTCGCTCACCTTGCTGCATATGAACTTAAGTGACATCCCATTCGTAATCCATAGGGTTTAATATGACGTCGGTCCACCCTTTGCCGCTATAACAGCTTCAACTCTTCTGGGAAGGCTGTCCACAAGGTTTAGGAGTGTGTTTATGGGAATTTTTGACCATTCTTCCAGAAGCGCATTTGTGAGGTCACACACTGATGTTGGACGAGAAGGTCTGGCGCTCAGTCTCCACCTGATGAGAGAGTGAATACTTTTGGCAGGAATGGTCAAAAATTCCCATAAACACACTCCTAAACCTTGTGGACAGCCTTCCCAGAAGAGCTGAAGCTGTTGTAGCTGCAAAGGGTGGACCGACGTCATATTAAACCCTATGGATTAAGAATGGGATGTCACTTAAGTTCATATGCAGCAAGGCAGGTGAGCGAATACTTTTGGCAATATAGTGTAGATGCGCTTTACTCTCCATGAACTGCCTCACAGTTCTTGCCCGTCCCACTTTTCAATCCCAGATTCTCACATGTTTGCACAAGAGTTGGCTCTGATAGGAAAATGTCAATTCTCCAGAACGAAGGCTGAATCATACAGCTTTGTTACGCACAGACTGTGTTTTATCTAGTGGCTCTGAGAGTGCTGTTATCACTGGAAACTGGCAGAACTTTAACCCTCATTTTCTCCAAATGTCGGTGTTAGGGCGTGTGTGTGTCTGTGTGTGTGTGTGTGTGTGTGTGTGTGTGTTTGTGTGTGTACAATTGCATGGACATCCTCATTTGTATACAAACAAATATTTTGTTGGTGCACTGCGTTCTGAAACCGCTCCTCTGTTTTGATCCACATCTCCGTGCCCTGTGTAATGTGTAATTAGTTTAGTTGAAATAGAGTTAACCATATTATGTTGGTGAAATTACTTACCTCTAAACAGAATTAAACGGTATGGAATAGAGAGGAGATATGTGCTCCCAAAAACTCTTGATATCTAACTTCTGCTATTTCACAGAGAAGTGAAGCATGTGTAAATATATGGTGATTCTTAAGTGAAATTAAACACTGAATTATTACTTTCATATACTTATTATTAAACACTGTTAAATCATATAATAATTCAATTATTAATTAAATCATGTACTATTAAATCATGTAGTAATTTGATAGTAATTCATATAGTAATTCTTGCTCTGATCTGTACAATTCAGCTTAAATGTTGGAAGAAAAACTGCACCATCTTGTGGTTTTATAAATGGCTCACATATTGATAGTCCTGTTTCTTATTGCCAGGCTGTGGCCATCCGGCTGAACCAAACAGCCATCCAGGCAGTCACCCCCATCACCAGCTTTGAGAAGAGACAGGAAGGCTCACCCAACCCTGACAGGTAAGCCATGTCGCTCATACAGATGCTGAAGATGAAAAGTTCCATTTTTCAAGATGCTGCATATCTTAAGTTGAAGTATGTGTGCTTTTGTGTCCTCACAGTAACAAGTTTGTCATCATTCTGGATATCTAGAACTTAAGTCAATCAATATCCTTTAAAAAGTATCATAATTTGTTTTTAATTGGTTTAACATTTTTAGATATCTCATTTTGGAAAGAAACTCCATGTAGAGTGATGTATACAGTGTAATGTTTATCATGTCTTGCACTGTCCTTTTGATCTGTATGTGAAGTCTTTTGGGGATTGTACTCTGCATGTCAGTGGGAATTTTGTCAAGTTCTCAATGTCTCTGCAACAAGGCGAGCAAGACAAAGTCCTCTACATTTATTTGTATTTGGTGACTCACTGGTTCTGATTTAGATATGTTGTCAGTTCACTTGAAAGGGAAAGACGATGAATTTGTCAGCCCATGACTGAGGATAATGATCTCTAAACTAAAATGGTGTTCATTTTATCTCTGTGATAATGGCACAATACTTCTTTTCACTTCCCCTAACACTGTTTTCCACCACCACTCTCATCACTTCTGAAAGGAATAAACTTTGGGGAAATTGGCTCATTGGTGGGCTTACCCATTAAATGATGAGAACATAGATGCTAAAGTAATCCTTGTGTTCCCAGTAGATGGTTTGCTCTGGTGTACTTAAGTGCACTTAAGTGTACACTATGAAACAGCTGATGTAGCCTTGTTTATTCTAGAAACTACTTCATGGAGCGACCATGTATTCATCTCCTGTGTGGTAATTATTAGTTGTCTAAATTCCCTTTGTCGCCCACATTCACTTCCTATAGAAACAGTAGTTTGTGGTTGTTCAAAACAGTATGGCAAAATTTAATGTAATACATTAACAATCTCCTACTCAAAACTGCCAGATTTGGCCAGATATCATGTCTGTCTCATTTGCAACAAAGCTTCCTATCACCTTGTTATTTAGTTAGGACCGTTGTTGACTGGGAACCTAAATTGTCCAAAAGCATACGCGAATTTAGACAACTGAACAATAAAATGCCACAACTTGCATAGAATTACACCCAGTGCGTTGTTGCTGGTTTCCATGGTAATCACGTGTTTTGTGAAACAAATGATGCCAGGCAGTAATAAAATAGTATTTTGAATAATAAAAAAAACTTTATTTTATCTAAGCCTACCGGTGTACTGGAAATGCAGCTACCTTGCAGCTTGCTATGGTAGATATGTTATGATGCAACCAAAGAAAAGAAAAAAAAGAAAAAAAAACTCAGGCTTTGAAGGGACATATAACTGGGTTTAACTAACGAAACTCAATCACTTATAAATGAATTTACATTAAAACATACGCAAGCAGGTTTCCTCTATTTACAGTGCCACTGTCCACTATTAAAATTACCGGATGTAAGGGCTTTTCAACTTACTGTACAGTCTTATTGGATATCCTACACAGCAAAGGAACCACTTGTTTCCTAAAGATTTCAAGGAATCCAACTAGGATGTGTCTTATGCTTGCTACTCGAGACAGTCCTAAGTGTCCGTATTTCCTAGAAATACTACCTAACAAAGAAAGTTTCTTGCAAATGAAACAAACCCATCATTTAAGATTAGTCACCACGAAGTTTTAGAGCTGGTTCAAATCCCATTTTCTCAGTTTTGAGAAAATGCTAGTCACCTACTGTCACTCAAAATATCAAATACAAAAGTGTAAAAGCACCTTAGTGAATCATCTTACAGACACGTGATTGATTTTGCTTTCAACAGCCCCTTTTCCTCAGCAGAACTAGCCAGGTCTTGCTCATTATTCATAGCTCTTCATTTCCCCCAGAACAAAAATAATTTCACCCTTTTCTCACCTTGTTGCTTTCATAGATGATTGCTAAACTAGGATAGGGTGTCACATAAAAAAAACAAAAAAAAAAACAGTGCCATCAACCTTTTATTATAGATGTGTAGCTGGCCTTGGTGCTGTTTTGGAAAACGGGCTAATGTCTAATGTTGTCATCCATAATAGGTAAACAGACCAGTCATCTACCAAAAGTTATATTTCTTTAAACTCTTTTTCTCTCTCTCTCTCCATCCACTTTTCTGTTCCTGTAGAGCTAAGCCAGGAGGTGTGGAGCTCGGCAGTGGCGGTTCTCAGAAGACGGGGGCCGCTCCAGAACCAGAGGACCTGATAGCTCCTGGGACGCCCATTCAGTTTGACATCATGCTGCCGGCCTCTGAGTTCCAGGACCAGAACAGAGCCGGTGGGAGGTGAGGAGATAAGTGGGGCAGGAAGGGGTGTGTGGGTGTTTGCATATTTGTGAGAGAGGGATAGCAAGGAGGAAGACGTGGGTAGATGAGGCTAATTTCCTGAAAGCCGCTCTCATAATGATTATTATATAATTTCCAGGAAGCATCGGATGCTTCTTAATAGCTCAACGCAGGGGTTTAATTGTTTTTTGTTGTTTTTTTTTTTTGCTTTTTTTTCCCAATGTGTGTTCCCTTCCTGACAGGCGTACAAATCCATTTGGAGAGACGGATGATGACTGTTCCTCAGAAAGTGACGGTAACCATTTTCTTCATCCAAATGCAATTTAATGGTCCACTTTCACTCTCTCCAGGACTGTTTCATTTCAGCTTAACCTCTTTAGTGTGTGCTTGTGTATCTGTGTTTACCTGCCTTGATGTTTGTTCCCATGTTCCCAAATTTGTTGTCCTTGTTTGTCTTTGTTTTTCATATGTTTGTGTGCGGATGTGTATCTCTACGCAGACTCCCTCCTGCAGCAGGTATTTGCCGTGCGGTTTCTGGGCTCCATGGCGGTGCGCTGCGGTGACAATCAGGAAGTGATCTACGAAGCCATGAGGCAGGTGTTGGCCGCCCGAGCCATCCACAACATTTTCAGGACCACCGAGTCCCACCTAATGGTCACCAGCAGCTGCCTCAGGTACACTCCAAATTATTATTGTTTTTATGAAAAATACCACCCAGTATGGCATTCCACGACTGTGCTGAATTAATCATACAATGTACAGTGTAAGAGTGGTGATGTAATCAGCAATTCCCTAGGCAGTACAGAGGACAATTTCTAATTAAATGCTTCAATTTAAATGTTTTCTCCAAACAAATCTTAAGCAACTTTTTAGGTACTGTTGATCATTACACGTGGCCAAAAAGCTGCCCTGCATAAAGTCAGTTTGAGATTACCGAGAGAAAGGACCTTTGAGCAAAAACTTTTCTTAAGCTCTCTCTGAAGAATTTATAAAGTCTTCATTCTGTGACAAGGAACTACTTTGTATCCAACACAAAGCCTGTGCAACCAAACCTTCAAAGATGAGTCGTTCTGTAACCCGTGATTAGTTTTCACATTTTGTAATTGGTTTTATGGTACGCAACCTTTTATACAACAGAACAGGCTGAATGAAGAAATGCATTCTTGGAGACAGTGAGGATAAGTGAGATTGCAGTTGTTGCTGAATAGCATTCAAGAAAGTAACTGTACACTGAGGTTATCATTCACCAATACAGATTGTTCCAAAGAAAAACAAAGGCTGAAGTGTTTTTTTTTATTCTTATTATTAGTACATTTATTTGATGGAGCATGTACAAATAAAAACATAAATCTCAGAAGTAATTTGATGCATTGTACGTCAGAGATAGCTAAAAATTTCATTTGCATCTCTAGTCCCAGGGCAGGTGAACATCAGGTTCTGTAGCATCACTACCTTCCCATAACAGTTTTTAATGTGTCTTCACAATAGGTTGATTGATCCTCAGACTCAAGTTACAAGAATAAGTGTAAGTACTGTGAAACATCTCAATTGATCTTCTTTGTACAGTCAGGTGTAGTCATGTCCCACGCACCGTACTTAACACTCTTCGCTCCCCACTTCTCAGTTCCAGCTTGGGGAAGTAAGTCAGTTTGCAGCCCACCAGGAGAACGGGAGGCTGATGGGCTTCGTGGTGGAGAGCAGGGACTGGAGTGACGGCGATGAGGAAGGACAGCCCTCGTTCAGCGCTTTCGTCTTCGAGAGCAACACAGAGGGTGAAAAGGTGCTATGAAGTTTTGTCAGTGAAGGGATGCAAATGAATTGTCTCAATACATTTTGAATGATCCCTGAAGTTTGACTGTATTTGTCTTGATTCACAGATATGTTACACCATAAGCTTGGCGAAGGATATAGTAGAAGCCAAGAAGGTAATGCCAGTAACATATCAGCAGCAGTTACTGAATTTGAAGTCAAAACCTGTCACCTGGGCGTAAAACTTAGACTTAAAAAGCAGAAATAAAGTCACACATGTCAGCTAAGTCAAAGAACTTTTTCCAATATGGTCTTGATGCTGTAGAGCTCGAAATGCAGGTGACACAAAATGCATTTAATATTCTTTATGAGGATTGTGCACTTTTGCTTCAACTGAATCTGTTTTGGTTGTTCTTCAGGACCCCGAGGCCCTGGCCCAGTTGATGAAGTCCATGCCTCTAACCAATGACGGCAAGTTCCTGCTGTTGGAGCCTGACACGGGTGACACCGCCAACGGAGCAGGACAAGAAGACCTGGAGTCGGAGGCCTAGCCCCAGTCTGGACCTCTTCCACAACCAAGACCAGGGCAAGGGGTTGATTTTTACCCAGGAGAGCTTCCTTTCCCTGGGTGAAGGTCTCATGATGGCCCCTAGCCTGAACTCTGGTACTGTACCGCCCATATTAGAGAGCATGGTTCACTTCCATTGACCCAGTGTTTCTTCTTTGCTGTAATGTAAGAGGACGGTATCGACAGGGGGTTATATGGACCGAGTTTACCTTGACCAAAAAGCACTCCGAATGGGCATTCCATGAGATCTGCTTTTGCAAGGTCAGATTTTAGCATGGGTCTCTGGATTTGGTCCTAAGTCTTTTTTTCTACACTACTGGGGGTGGTACTTACAACAAAGGGACGCTATATAGGTATTGATCATGTTTTATCCTCTTTTTCCCTGGTGGAACTAATATCCCCAGCCATCTTCGGACTTAGACCAGGTGGTGAAACCTTTGCTTCAAGTTAGGTTTACATTCATCTTAGGTTTACATAGTTTGAAGTCTTTTTGGAGAGTTGGCCCAGTCCAACTCCTAAGGCTCTTCAGCAACTACTCTGGCATTGATTTCTTGATTATTCCTGTAGGTCAATGTTATTGCACTTCCAAGCTCTCTAGCTAGTTAATGAATAGGCTTGATGGCTGTAGAATGCACTAACTGGGACAATGATACCTTAAAGATTTGAATGTTTTATGAAGGTCGGAGAAAAAGAAGACTCAGTCACCCACTCCTTGTTATCTGGAGGGTGCTGACTGCCACGTAACTTGTCAGTAAACCGTGTGAGTGTGTCTTCAGGTGGTGGGCACAATTAGTATGAGCGATTAGCAGGAACTTTTTTGGTTGTTTTGTGTGTGTGTGTTTTTTTTCTGCGCTCAACTTACCACACTAAGAGGTTACACAGAAATATCTTGTACTACCTTAAGCATTCCCGCTATGCTGAATTAATTTCACTTTTGCATAATTCTCTACAACCTATACGAAGTCTTTAGATCATCTTTATACGGCAGTTAGTCCTTGAACACTCTGAATATGCTCTAATACTGTCAAAAAGTACTTTGCGCTCCATTTACTGAAAGCCTGTGTAAATATGATCTGTTCCAGTGTCTATATGATGTTTAATCAGAGTTGACTGCATAAAAAATTTTCAAAATCAGTATTCTAGGAGTGATGCGGTGCATGATTAATGATGTGCTCTGAGTTCTCTCTCATTCCCTTTGCAGTAGATTAGCATCTCTGCACTGAGCACTGAACTGTAATACTGAAAAAAAAAAAAATCTCCTGAATTGTTACAATAACGCATGTAGACAGACCACAATGGGGGATTATGTTCGCATTGAAAAGCAATACGCTCTTCGCTCACCCGTACGAATGCTAATCAAAACAGAAGTATAAGAAGTGAAAGGAAAATCATTGATCTGTGAAATCCCACCCCCCAACCCCTTTCCCACTGAATCTCAATGCGCTTTCATTCCATTTCAGCCCATTTGAGCTGCAGTACTAATCTTGATGGACACTAGAAGCCCATGACGCACTTTGTGTGAATGTTACATGTTCTGTACTGTGTACTACAGAGGTCAAAACCACTGACTTGACGTTGATCGTGAAGTTGCATTGTGTTGACCAGTGCATTTGCTTGCTTGCTTGCTTTGTCCGCTCCACATCAGTGCTTGAAAGCTCTTTTGACAGAAATTCATGTTGAAGTACAATAATGTGTGGATATTTCATGTGGGACTGCCAACTCCAATGTTGTAATAGTAAGTAATGATCCTAATAAGTAATGATTCTTAGTCACACCATACATTGTGATTGAAGGAAGTGAATCATAATGGTCCAACATTTTCCTTTCCATTCCGTGATGTAAATGAGTTTTTAGTCTGTCATATTGGCAGGCCTTCTGTCACTATAAATAGAGCCTTGTTTGTTTTACCCATCCATTGGATTTGTTCCCTGCTTTCTCAAGGGCTAGTTCAGCACACCTTCAATAAAACTGGAGGAACACATTTACCAGCTTGTGCAGTGCATCAGCCTAGAAAAAAGGGTGCTTGTTTTTTTGGCTCGATGCTCTACACAAGCTGTTGCATGGCTCATTCCTTTGATTGATGGCTCAGTTGGTAAGAGAATTGGTACACCTTCGCTATAGCCACAGCTATCTTCACAGTTTTGCTGCATAGTCTTGAGATATTTCTGCTTTGTACGTGTAATGCACAGTCAGGAAAAATCTGGGTACTCGCGAGTGTTTAAAATGAATGCAATGCAAATGAAAGTAATATAGCAAGGACTGCATTTCTCTCTTCCTCTCCTCTTTTTGTAAATGACTTGAGTTGACAGTGTCCACTACCCATAAGGCTTTGCACTCATTGTTTGTCCTAGTTTTCTAACAAAAAATGTTAACATGCAATCTTTAATAAATATAAGTAACTTTTTCTTACTCAAGTAAATGTTGTCTTTTCTTTACAACAAAAGAACTACATCAAAATCAACACCAGAGAATGGAGGCTTTATTAAACATAAAAATTAAACAGTTTGCATTTTTATTTACATATGTAAACACTTAAATTTACATACAGCCTTTAGGCTAGCACTAAAATTGAACATAGCAGGAGGCACACCTGAGCATGGGAGTCGTTACATTTGGCATCAACTCAGTCTTAGTCTGACATCACAAACTTTGACAGCATAGTACAACATTTTAGAGGCATTCAGATTTGCTTAGAGACCTCACTATGAACTGTGTATTGTCTCAAGTTCAGCAGCTAAAGGGATTTTCAATGTCAAATCCATGCCACAAAACAGCTGTTCTACAAAGCATACTTTGTGCACTGAAATTGCTACCAGAAAGAGCCCAGCTTATTGTATAAGCCTGGTTATCCATATACCGATGTCTTCTAGACACACAGAGGGGATTTTGATTGTAATACACACACAGCAAACGAGTAATACACACAAAGCAAATGGTCTTGTATAGCTCAATGGGTAGAGCATGTTACGAAGATGAGAGGTCACTAGGGCCCATCCATCCAAGCTCTGCACTCATGGTAACTAAGGCGCTTTGAATAAAAGCATCCTCCAAATGGCCTTTATCTTGTCAAACAGCAATACTCTACTCATGCACAACACACAGCTCAGGAGTCTTTGTAGTAGTTGTTGAAGTTAATGCGGAGCAGGAAATCCTCTAAGTGAGGTTGGTAGCCTCTGTTCACCAGTTTGGTTACCACTGAGAAAAGAAAGAGTTCATTTTAGTGATACGCTTCATCCCTGACTATGTAAATGAACTGCAATTACTGTATGCAAAACAACTACACCCAGGTTTCGCACATCCAATCATTTTAGATTAATGATTGTTGCCCTAACCAGTCTGAATTTAAATGTAGATGAATGGAGACAGAAACAGTTTGAAATTTTAATTCTGATTAAATTGGAGCTGAAACAGTGTCGTGTATCATTACCTTTGAAGAGGAAGTGAGAGTAATACTTGAAGGTGTTGTAGGACTGCTGCATGGCGATGAAGCTGGGGTGCACTGCCTCCCCCTGCTGGCTGTCCCAGGGCTGTGCGATCAGCTGAGCACGGAACTTGAGGATCAGGCTGAAAATGCTGTGGATGATGTTCATGACCGGGGCGGCTTTTTCCGTCAGCAGACCCCTGGGGAGGAGAGAGAGAGGGGAGAGGGGCAAAGGTTGAGGAAAAATGAGATGGAACTTTCAAATTACTTTTCAGACAAGCTGAAATTACACCAAGAAGTGTGATACTGACAACCTTTCCTAATGAGATTAAATCATTCATGGAGTTCAAAAGTTAGCTTCAGACCCAACTGGAATTTTAATTAACTTGTTAAGAGGAGGTAGAATTAATTCAGGAGAAATTAAGTATGCAGAATGTCTCACTTGAGCAAGGTGCTGGGAATGTACAGTACCTTAAGAAATTATGCAACCCACTTGACTTTTTTTGCGCATTCTATGGTGTTGTAGCTTGAATTCAAAATGATTTAAATGTAGAATTCAAAGAAAAGAAAAAACTACATAAAATATCCCAATATTTCATAGAGGTGCCTTTGGCTCAACTTTGAGCCTTCTTGTATGCCTCTATATCAGCTAGGCAGATCTAGGTTTTTGGCACATTTTGGGATTTTGTTGCATTCTTCCTCGCAGATTTGGTCTAGTTTGGTTTCAGATTAGATGAAGAGTATGTGTACAGCTTTCTTTCATCTTTCCACAGATACTCATGCATGTTACTGAGTTCGCAAACCAACTCAAAACATTTCGCCATCTCATTTTTAATTAAAGCCCCAATCTACATATTGTGTGATTCCCTCATGGTCACAAAATCAAGTCAATATGGTAGAGACTCAATCTATAGGAAATGGACTTTATGAAGGCTGTGGTGTTGCACATATTGTGGATTGAGGCTTTAATTTGTTGAAAATGGTAAATCCAAAGATTCTCATATTATAAGCTAATGTGTGTGGGTCAGTAAAAACAAAACAAAACACAAATTTACCCCACTTTGAATTCAGGCTGAAACATCACAACATGCTGGACTGTACCCAGTTAATGTGCATGTGCATTTCCACCACTCACCTGAAGATGGCTCTGTTGAGGTAGTCTGCGTGTGTGCGGTGGATGGCGTCCAGGTCGCTGGCCGTAGCCAGCTTGGCTGTAAACTCGCTCCAAGACACTTGCAGGATCTGATTGGCGATGTAACCTTGGATCACCTTGACAAAGTGCTGCATCTCGTGCCTGTATAGCTGCAGCTGGCGAAACTGCACCGAGCGGCCTGCGCCTTTCACCAGCGCTGAGGGAAACATTTACATGGGCACAAATTGTAATGATAATTTGCTCTGATACTATTTCAAACCATTTTTTGCTTGTCTCAACCTGCTTGGAGTACCAGGAAAATAAAGACAGCATCAGTCACAATGTCCGTCCTGTTTACAACCAGTAAAGTAACAGCAAGCTCTATATTAGCATAATGAAGATGAAGAAGCTCTATTTTCAAGATGGTTTGGATTTTTGTGTACTATTCTTCGCTCCAGAAATGATGATCTACTTTCTTCTTGAGGATCAATACTGTTCATGTAATCATAATCATAGAAAATTTACTTTCGCATGCTCTCCTATGGTTGTATAACATTTCGTGTTGTGTGTTTCTGTACGGTGATTATCTGTATGTAATATTTGAGTCGGTTCACAAATTACGACACACTGACAATCCAATAGCAACATCTAAGGGCTTTGTATGTATTTCCCCACTCATTTTATCTATTTATGTAGTCCATACACAGCCATTCATTGATCAATAATACTTTCCAACCCACTGAAGCACATAGCATTACAGTAATCCTGTTGGTGTGAGATGTGCTGCGTATAAATAAACCATTAAGGAATCTCAACATTCGTTCCCCCCGCTGAATATTTTATAAACACTTGAAGCGGCAGAGGAAGACTCCAGTCTCTCTCTCCCCTCCCCGAGGTGCAATGGAGTCCAAGCACGAGCACAACAAAAGACTAAATATCTTCTCACCTGTTCTCTTGAGGTGGAACCACACATCGCGGAGGCTCCACACCATGTGTTTGAGCTGCAGCAGAAAGGAGAACAGACGGTTGTACTTGTTCATGCAGCTGTCTGTGATGATGATGTTCAACGGCCAGTCCACCTGGGAGATGACAGGAGGGGAGAGAGAAAAGTGTGAGAGTGTGAGAGGGAGGGGTGTGTGAAGGAGTGCAGGAAAGTGGGAATGGGAAAAATCAAGTAAAAAGAGTGACAGATGAGGCGCAGATGAGGCAATAGGAAGGGGGTGTGTGTGTGTGTGTTGGGAGGTGGGGGGGTGAGGAGAAAGCAGTGGGTGCAGAGACGATGATAAAGGAAGGAGAGAGGATTGTGATGGGAAGACAGAGTGGTAGGAGATGAGAGGGGGAGAAAGTAGAGGCAGGAGAGGGATGCGGAGGAAAATACAAAGATATAGAGAGTGTGGCAAAATAAAAGGCATGGGAGGGATGCAGCAACAGATAAGGACAGACAGAGAGAGATGGAGGGAGATGCAGGTGAGGAACAAGATGGAGATTGAGCGAGAGAGCAGGAGAAAAGGGGTAAAGTCGTGGGAGAGATTGGGGAGGATGAAGGACGGCGCAGGACAGAACAAGAGAAGAGGACAACGCGTGGGGCATTAGTCACCGTGCATGTCATCCAAGGGACCCAACTCCAATCAATCTGAGAGGTTCAACCACTTAAGTGTGTGACAAGCTCATTTTCCATACCCGGAGCGCTTTGTCAAAACATGACAGCTTGTCACATTCAAGCTGCCACTCATGCTGAGGCAGGCACACCCGTGAAGATCTACGCGCTCTTTTCTCTTACTCGCTCAATTAAAAAGGCGCCACCCCCATCCCCTCCGCCCCCACCCCTGTTACCTTGTAGCGCAGCTCCAGGCAGTTGAGGGAGTCGGGGGCGTGGGGGTGAAAGGTCTCAGGGAGGAAGCGCAGGGCGAAGGTGAAGTTGGCGGCCAAGGCGCTGTCGCCGTGCAGACTGTACTGCAGGGCCTTGCTGAGGATGTTGTTCAGGACCAGCGGGGTGAGCAGCTCGCCGGGAGTCTGACCGCTACCCAGCTGCAGGGAGGAGGCGGTGGTCAAACGAGGACACAGTCACATATGGATAACATGCACATACTTCCATACAGGTGGTGCAAGAATAGGCACTAGAATTTGAAATAAAGCTTTGCCAGTCTGAACAAAGCTGAAATTATTCCTAGGGAAAATCAAATGCATTTGTAATGACAAATCCACCAATGGGACTGGCAGAATTGACGAGGTTAAATAATTACTAATACACACTGAAATCATTCTACCGTGATTAGCATTTGAAGTCACAGCTTAAATTAGCAGCACTGTGAACTGTTTGCATTAAAATAATAACACAGCCAATGCCATGTATTAACATATGAACCCAACACAAGCTTTTCAAATTATGCATTATGGATGATTATCGCCTTGGCTGTGACAGGTATGCACCTTGGGCACATGGGAGATAAGGACACTTCACTGTTTGATGCTGATTTTGGTTGATGCTAGACAGTTTGTATCGAAAAAAAACCCCTGCAATTTGACTTTTAAAACTCACTGATCAAAAATGTTAATGTGATAGTTAAAATTTGAAAGGGTGCAACTAGCCTATAATAGTTTGTAGTAAAACTGGCAACCATTTGATCCCTAACAGACAGTAATGTGTTCACATACGAAACGTAGTATTCAGCATCAATTTAGTTGTGTATGCATACATTCACTGAGTTTACAAGGCGAACACCAAAAGAAAAAAAAGAAAAAGAAAAAGAAAATTACATTGGACATATGGAGTGGTGCTCACTTAAAAGACAGAGTACGCTTTTCTGTTTAAAAATTTATGGCATTCAAGGGGAGACAAGGACAAGCATTTGGCCTTGCTCCAAAATGTCCTTCCTTGTCTTGCCCTAGAACGAGATAAATTTTAAAAAACACATCTGCCACTTTTTGGAGTGTGCAGACAGATCGTTGACAGCGACACGTTCCCTCCTGGAAGACCGTCACCTTTTCAAAGAGCAGATCGCTGAGGGACTGAGCGAACTCGCCATCCTCCATCAGCAGGAAGTGGCGCAGCGCCTCAAAGTGTCTCTCCACCCCTAACTCCACAAAGAAGTAGTCCACCACCGCTTTGTTCACCAGAGATACACTAGGGGAAGAGAAAGTGACCGAGATAAGGTAGGAAAAGTTTTGACACAAGAATCTCTAATGGTGCTGACTTGCACATTTCACACAGGTTGCGAGGATGATAGACATCAGCTGCAAAGAAAAGAGAAGCTGAGGGAATATGCCCGAATTTTTCCCCTTTCTGGACCATTTCCTTCATCACACTTCTCATTTAAATTATTCCTGGGGAGTATCACCTTTATATAAAATTGTGATTAAGTGAAAGTTCTCTTTAACTGAAAAGTCAGCAGCAATGAGATAAAAATAGAGTTGACAGTCTCTGGCAAACTCCGCTGTGTTGCTTCAGCAAGGTATAAAAATGTGTGAAATAAAAGTTTACAGGTTTAAATTCCAACGTGAGATATACGGCATTCCGGCTGTGTGCTCGGAGGGATGAGGAAGCCATTTCTTTACACAAAGGCAACACTGCATAGTGTGCAAAAAGTTCTACGCAAGATTGACGAGGTTGTCTGCTAGGTATTTCTGCTCGCAGGATAGTTGATGAGGCTCTGATAGAATTTCCAACAAAATGGGATCCTATGGGGAGTGGCGGGCAATAAGACTTTAAATTATACCTCCAACACACAATATGCACTCAACAAAAGCCTAAGTGGTTCTGAAGAAGCACAGCAATGACATAGATCAGCAAAAAACTCCATAACTGTATTTCTCTTAAAAGTACTCTTAAAATGTACATGCAATCTCTTTCTCGTACAATCAAAACCCAAATTCAAAGACGTGAACTAGCAATGCTTTTGATTGCACTCTACTACAAAAACAGACCGTCTCCCTCCTCTCCTCCTACAGCTTTCTCTCACTCAGACACTCACTGTGTGATGAGCGGGGTGGTGACAGAGTGTTTCATCAGAACAGGCAGGGAAACCATCTCGCTGAGCTGGACAGCGGTGGTGTCCGTGGCCCTGCACAGGGTCGGGTCCATGGGAAGGCCCCAGGGACCCCGCGTCACCTGCTTCAGTAGCTGGCACTCTGGGGACGAAGCTGGGGGGGAGGAAGATGAGAGGCATGTTGAATGAATGAAAATTGCTTGAAATACTTAAAAAAACAAAAAAATGAAGTCGAGCTCACATTAAATGACTAATACTGAAGTCATTTGTCATAAAGGCTATGTATTCACTTGGGAGGGGAATGTGTAACATCCTCTATTACCAAACTCTACAATTATGACATCCAGATATTGTTTTTGTGAGAATAGACAGCACACAATAATTATTTAAAGATGCACTATGTAGTTCAGAGAAAGATAATTCTTTACATTTGCAGAGCCTGCTACTATAATGTAATTCTTTGAATTAGTCTACCTCATTTTATCATAATTTCAAAGAATAATCATTTTGAAGAAGTGTAAATCAAGCAGAAGAGTGGAAGATGCTTCTTTGAATAGTAAATGTATTTGTAGACAAAATTTTTGGCCCTGCAACTGCAAACAACAACAGTAAAATGGCAACTTTTCTGTGTCCCGGGGACTGGGACACAGAAAAGACTGAGTTTTCCCCTGAGCATAGATTAATGTAATGTATATTTTCATACACCATAGAATTTTTCCATAACTCGGACTTGAAAATGTGTCTCCCAAAACTACATACTGCACCTTTAAATTGTTTATTATCCTCAGTTTTATAAATAGCAAAATCCTGACTAAACTAACATGGATGATTCCCTCGTTTTAAAACAATTATGTCTTCATGATTTTCATCAGTGGAGTGGCTGATGTAGTTGGCTAGGCAGAAACTAACTGACATGACAGAGTCAGTCAGGGAGACCCTCAAAACTGGCATGAAAGACAGCGCCTCACCGTCAAAGTGCCACAGCAAGTAGCACTCTTCACTGCACCATGAATGCAGAACAAAATGAGGCAGAGCTTTTACATGAACGAGCCACATGTACTACCCACAAAAAAAAACAAAAAAAAAAAACACTGCGAGCAGTGCTAGCAGGAGAATGACAAGTGTTTCCAGAGACTGAATGTCCTTGCTAAACAGCACCTTGCCTTGCCTGCCACCTCTGTGCCCTGTGAGGGAGTGAGTGGAAAACAGATTCTGTACATGCATCACCCAAGAACACATAGATCTGTTGCTTGTCCTTCACAAGAACTAAGCTCCAGCAAAGTAAAGCACCCATTTCTTTTTCCATTTCTTTCAAGACTTTTGATGTAATTTAAGAACATACAACTTACTCGTTGTTTTTTTCCCAAGATAATGGTATGACTATGTATACAAATCATTAATTTTGATTGTCTGATTACTCAAAATTCATGTTACTATTGCATTTATGACAAACCTTTAAAATGCCCATCCCTTGTCTTTGCCAGGACACCATTTTGCATGTAGAGTAATGGCACTGACTTCACAGCTGTCCTCACAGTGGACATGGAAGTGCTTAATTCTCATTACCTACATATTTTCTGTTACAACAGGAACCATTAATCCTCAGCCAGTTATATGTTTTCTTGCTGAACTCACACATGAGGCTGTAGCAGTCTTCGTACTGCTCCACCTGGTACTGGGCAGACAAGGACAGGAGATACTCCTGCTCGGACCTTTCTCCAGGGGACAAACCCCAACCGGCTGCCCAGGACCCCGCGCCCTCGGCCAGCTGCTCACCAGGGCTCCCTGATTCACAACCTGGACAGAGAGAGGTGTAAGGAATTTTTAGTGGATTTAACATACACTGAACACCGTCCTCTGCAATATCATCTTTTGCTAGATAGTTTCTTAAACACCAAAATTAAGCTCAGAACAACAAGCTGCTGTATATCTTAATAATGCAAAAGGTCTGCTTTTTTCCCCGCTTTCTAGTCAAAGCAAATTCCACAAGGTACATTAAATTATTGACTGCAAACAACTGTCAAACTAAGCTTTGAATGATAATCCAAGAGGGCCTGCGTAAACAATGAGCTGATGGACTTGGCCAACATTTGCACTGACTTGTGGGGAAAGATAATAAACTGATTTATATAAGTAAAAAAAAAGTTAAAAAAAAGTATTTTGTTTGATGTTTATATTCTCATGATTTGAAGCAAATCTCAAAGCATACTTCAGCTCCCTCAACAGCACTGTAGTGTGCCTTACTGCAGAGACTGATAGCCAGTGAAGAAATCTATTTGTGCACCACTCATTATGTACTACCTTGACTGTCTTGGTTGTCCTCGGGTCTCTGCTGGTATTCGTTGCCTTTGCCCTTCACCACACACCCTATTCCCAGTGAGGAGTCTGATGAGTGGCCGTAAGCGCTGCTTAGCAGTGGCAATGGGCGTGGCTCCGCTTTGGATACCACACACCCGATACCTAAAGTTGAGTCTGAAGCGTGGCCGTAGGCACTACCGGGCAAAGGTGACAGTTGGGGTTCGGGTCCTGAAACCACACACCCGATGCCTAAAGTCGAGTCAGATGTGTGACCGTAAGCGCTTCCAGGTAAAGGCAACAAGGCTGGTTCAGTTCCAGATACCACACACCCTACCTGGAGGGTACAGTCCGACGCATGTCCATGCTTACTCCAACGAGGTCTTGCTTCAGGTATGTTGGACACAAACTCACCCACTTTAATGTTAGCATCAGATGAGTGACCATGGATATTTGGAATAGGAAGGGGGGCAACAAATTCTGAAACGTTTTCCCCGACTTTGATATGGGCGTCGGACGCATGACCATGCACGCTGGGGGAAGGTAACAAGGCAACCACATCTGAAACATGTTCACCAACTTTGATGTGGGCGTCTGAGGCGTGACCGTGGACATTGGGAGTGGGCAGGGGAGCAACGTATTCTGAAACGTTTTGCCCAACTTTTATGTGCGCATCAGAAGAGTGACCATGAACGCTGGGGGACGGTAGAGGGGCACTCACTTCTGAAACATGTTCTCCAATTTTGATATGTGCATCGGAGGCATGACCATAGATGTTAGGAGAGGGCAGAGGAGCTGTCACCTCTGATACAAAGTGTCCAACCTTTATGTGAGCATCAGAAGAATGACCATGGATGCTGGGTGAAATCAGTGGGGCGGCCACATCTGAAACTAGCTCTCCAACCTTTAGGTGTGTATCGGAGACATGACCGTGAACATTTGGCAAAGGTGAAGGAGTGATCACTTCAGAAATGTGTTCTCCAACTTTATGATGAACATCTGGGGTGTGAGCTTGACTGTTTGTTGCAGCAGAGTCAGAAGTAGTCAGTACTTTGTGATTTCCATTTTCAACACTATGCTCTGGTTTGGAGGAGGGTGCAGCCTCCGTGGAGGAACCAGGAGTCGGCTCTTCAACCTCTCTTTTTACAGGCTCAACAGACTTCTCTTCTTGTTTTGCCTCCATCGTACTTTCCACCACTTCCTTTTTAGTCAGAGGCAATTCTTGTTCTGGTGCAGATGCAACTGCCTTTTGCTTGCTGTCTGGTGTTGCATCACTCCCATCCACTGGTTGCACAGAGTCTTGTGAGAAATCTCCATAAGCGCTCGCTTTAGGTCTATCTAAGCATGTTTTCGAGGCTTGGGGGTTGGCTTTGGGGAGAGTCTCCTCAATTTGAGACACATTCTCTCCTACAGGGATGGGAGGCGGAGAAGGGTGTGGATGGCAGATGTCAGGCTGGACTGGAGGCCCCCAGCGAGGTCTGAGCTGGGCTGAGGCTTGACCAGCGATACCCTCCAGTGGACTAAAGGGGGCACTGAAGTCATAGTCTACCGGTTGTGGTTTAGGAGGCACTTCAGAGAGGTCGGAGCCAATCTCCTGAAGGGCCCTGTCCACCTGCTCACTGTCAGGTTTCGGTGACTTTGGGAGGAAGTCATTGATATCAATGTCCTCAGAGATTAGGGCAGGGTCTACTGTGCAGGGGGTGGGGGTCGGTGACAGTGGACCACATGGAGGGGAAACAGCATCTGATTCTGGAGTCTTCTCCTTTGGTTGCTGTTCAGATGGCTCTTGAGTAGAAGATTCCTATAAAGAGAAGGTAGATACTAATATATATTCAGGAAAAGTATAAAGTGCATAAGATTGAGGTAATTTTATACAACATTTGTTGTCGTACTTCTCTTTTTTGAGGTGCAGTCAGTTGTTGTTTTGAGAGGGCATGTGCAAAAACTTCTATGGGAGGTCTCTCCTTGCCTAGGGGATATTTCTCCAGTATTTCCTGGAAATTAAGACAGATTTAATCAAATTAACTTTATTTACAATATCATATAACAAACCAGGACAAGCACTTATCTTTGCATTGTCCTGTGAGAGTGAATTTTATGTTCTCTGACACCGAACCTGAGTCTGCTGTCTGTCATGCATGAAGAACTGAACACGGGCCTCGTCAAGTCTCATTCGCTGCACCCTCCACATGGCCCGCCTCTCTCTGCGAGCTGCCTCCTCTGACAGGCGGCTGTACTGGGCAATCAGCTCCTTCCTACAATCACAGGGTGGCAAAATGCTAGTTACATGATGTTCATTTATCTGATGGTCTTATCCGTAGTGGGTTACAGTGAGTGAGCAGGTAGAGGTTAGGTGTCATGATCGTGGAGTCTTAGAAAGGACACATGGCAGCAGATGATCAAACATGCAACCTCTGATTTGTGGGACGGTCTGTTTAACCAGCAGGCCGCTCAGCCACCGGATACTTGTGTTACAATGAGTATTAAGTCAGCACTAGAATTGGAAATAGGAGACTAAAATATTCAAACATGAGCCTCATCTTCCAAAACGCAGAGTGACTGGAACAATTTTTTGTGACAAGTCTGAAATTCGCCAAATTGCTTTGAATAGTAAGCCTGATTTGAATACTGAGTCTTATTTTAATTTCTGTGCAAATCATCTGGCAATCAGTGTTCCTTCTACTTTAGAATGATAAACTCTAAGTGTGTATGTGTGTGTATGTGTGTGCGCGCACGTATGCGAGAGAGAGCAAGACAGACAAGTAAAATTCCATTTTCTGAGAAGTGTGTGTGGGTCTGTTGTAAGCTTGAGGGCTTCTTATATATGTGTGCGGTGTGGGTGTGTATGTGTGTCCTTATGCGCTTGTGGGGGTCTGTGTGATCTGTGTGTGGGCCTGCCATATGCCTGAATGCATGTATGAGGTGTTTCGGGGTTCTGATGTGTGTGTGATGTATGTGTGGGTTTCATGTGTATGTGCTTGCGGGGGACTCTGTGATCTGGGTGTGGGAGTGCCATATGCATTTGACTTGTGTGTGCATGTGCTTTCGGGCACTGTGATGTGTGTGTATGATGTGTGTGTTGTGGCTGTCGAAGGAGCTAGACCTGGCTCTCTGCTCCAGTTGCTCTTCCAGGGCTTGCAGTCTCTTCTCTCTGTCCCTCAGCTCCCTGGCAAAGCTGAAGTCGTCCTCCTCCTCCTTCTTTTTGGCTGCATTTCGCCACTGGTGCCAAACACACACACACACAAACAGGGTATACTTTCAGCTTCGAAACTGGTCCAAAAAAGACGTGGCTGAAGTGTATGAATCCAAATTTTTGTTTACCCCACTCTCTCCTCCTCACAAATTTCTGAACTGATACCTGTGTGTGTTGATTGCGATATTGATATGGATGCGCACACTTCTTTTTAACCTTTCTCTTTCACACACATGCCTACCTCTTGCTCCTGCTCCAGGTGCTGTTTCAGCTCCTCAAAACGCTCCCTCTTCTTGGCCTCCTCGGCCAGACGCTGCGACACCTGGCGCCCTGCAGGGGGCGAGAGAGGGAACAGTGGGCTGCTTACCCCCCACAACCAGAGGCACAGAACATCATTCTCTCTCCCTCACTCACTCCTACACACACACAGCAACATCACCATCTGCTTCATACAAACTCACACGTGTGTCTGCCAAGGCACGCACTCAGCATTAGGCCAGAGATTCCCCTCATTCCGCCTCCCACCCCACCAGCCATTCACTCTTTTGAAGTGATAAATGATATGAGGAGTTTGCTAAACTATGTGAGCGATGATTAGATTTCACAGCCTGTAGTGCTGGAAGCCATTCAAAGCCCTCCTTTCTGCTATTGTCCCACTGCATCTCTCTCTCTCTTTCTCTCCTGAGAGGGATGAATGGAGTTCAAGAAAAGCTCTTGTTGTCAAGAGCCACCAGCTACTCTGGGTCATAATCAGATCTGAGCAACGTGTTAAAGGTATACTCAATGGGTGGCGTGTGCGTGTACATCAAGTGCCGCATACAAATACGCCTCTGTCTGTGTGTGCATGTGTGTGCATGCGACACTTGTAAGTGTATAACTAACCGCGGATGGTCTCCAAGGTCTTGGCGGCCGACTCTCTGACCTGATTGATCAGCTCCTGGCGTGCCTGCTCTGTGCGCAGGGCCTAACAAAAGACAGACAAGAGATCGTCATTAACAGAGATCTGTCTGCCTGTCCTGTGGTGTACCTCTCCTCCCCCGCCACTCAGCACTGCAAGTAGCGCACAAAATATAGGCCAAACAGCATGGACTGTCATACTACATATGTTGAATAAGCCTACGATGATAGTGCATCATTTTAACGAGCTACTGCTGAAAACCTCTGTGCTTGGGGTGCAGAGTCATAATCATTGATCACATTATTTAAGAAACTTGCTCTGTCATTTTTTTTTAAATATTGATATATTACTGTTCATGTTTAAGGCATGGTGAGGACCTTTTGATATAATACATCATGGGTTAATACATGGGTCATGATACAATTTGTATCACAATACATTGCAATCCCTTACAAAATTGACTGAAAGTGTATAAACAGGGCTACTGCATAACTCATGGGTAGACTAATAAAATATACAATATATTATAAGGTATTATATGATAATCAGTTATTATATGATAAATTGGCATGCATAGAAAAACCTCCATCAACAGACAGACACAGGCAGAGAGAGATAGTACTGAGCATTTAATTGTACAAAACAATCTGTGTGAGTGTCTGTACCTGCTCCTCCCTGCTGATGGCGCTGTGCTTGGCGATCCTTTCCATGCGTCCGCGGTACACTGCGCAGTCCCTCTCGATCTCCTCCACCTCCTGCAGGGAGAAGGTGACAGCGATGCGAGGCACCGGCAGCTCCGACCAGCAGATATAGTGCTGCGGACGCACAGATGACAGGAAGTTAGCTTGGCAGACAGATACCGACAAGACTTTGTTTACCTCAGCTCTCTGGCAGATGAGCACAAGTTATTCCAACATACCACCAAATGCCCAAGGATGTGCTGCTTTAAAGTGCCTAGTTACCCGAGGTATAAACTAAAGAATAAAGGAAGAACCTCATATGAACACATATCTTCATGTGTGAGCAAAACACACCTGTGGGCAGCAGATCTTGAGCAGGTTAATGGTCTTGCCGCAGACGTACACATCATTGGCAATGTGTCTCAGGAAGACAGGGACGCAGTCCTCGACATCCTTTGATATCAGGGTGTAGCCTTGAACCCAGAAGTGTTTGTCTGTAGAGATACAAAGGAGACACATGCATGTTTTTGTGCAGTTTACACACATCAGGCTACTAAAGCTGCTATTTTAACTGAAGCCAATGAATCTGTTTCTTCTCTATAGTGCATAGGGACTGGAAGACAAAGGGGTAAGTTGGATACACTACTATTGAGGCGTGAGGCAGTCTGGATCCATAACCTCAAGAATATTTTTCCCCTTGGTCTCAAAGTAGACTTTTACCTCCGATGTTTCTTGTGTCTTGCCAAGAGCGTATTTTTTTTCTATTCCTCAATTTGATATTGCACTGGTATTTGGTGTTTGTATGTATGGATAATGTTACTGTTTTATATCACTTTTTGATTGCTTATGGACAGCTTATCTATGGATTCTATTTCTATGTGTAGTATTAACTAATTAGGCCAACTGAGGTGATGAACAGAATACTATGAATCTAAAAGGGCTAAAAAACAGGTCTGACTGACAAAGACAGCTTTGCTCCCAAAACATTGGCATCCTTTTGAATAATACAGTTTTTTCCCCTGGAGTTCTGGGTGTGCAGCTACATTCTTCAGTTTCTGAAGTCTTTGTTTCTGTGAGCCAGCACCCTAGCAATATTGGTGTATATTTCTGCTTCTCTCCAAGGTACTATATAGACCGAACAGTTTACTAGCCCATTAAGACTCTGGTAACTGGGAATATTCAAAAAACAATACATGCATTATTAAAGTACAACAAATAATACCGGTGGAGCTTTACTTGGCCGTTGCCGGGCCTAAAACTTTTCCTTATTAGTATGACTTACGGGGCATGGCAAAACTCTGGCTGCTTGAATTAACACTTGGAAATTGTTAGCGCTTAGCTCAGTGATCCTAAGCAAAAAGCAGAGGAGGACATGAATGCACCGGGCTTCCAGAGGTCTTTACAGAAAGCCTGCGGCTTGCCAAGAAAGCTTAGCTGCTGATTGCTTCCCTGGCTGACAGACTTGGAGGAGAACAATGACATTTGTGTGTCCTCCAAAAAGCGGGAGCGAGGAGTGCATAGGTTCACTGCAGGAGTTGATGAGGTGTAGCCGATGAGCAAATGAACCTCTAAGCCAGACAAAGCTGAGGTGACGCTCTGACCTTGAATGGGGTGTTACGTGATGTGCAATATTTGGACAGTCTATCATAACGTTGCACATAAAAACACATTTATGGAGGACTGTCAATGTAAAGCAGACAGTTTTGCTAAGCTCTAGGGTTGGGAACTGGTAAGATTTTATCAGTGTTTATTCTTCAACAATTCAACCCTAATGATCTAATTCCTTAATTTCGTAACTGGTTCCCTTCTTGTGTATCTCTTTAGACATGCATAGCACCCACACATACTAAACTTGTGACTGATTTGACTGAAATTCTGCAATCAAGGCCAAATTAGACTAATGAAAACATACCATACCATGCTGTTTATTATTACCCGACTCCAAAATGGCAATCAAAAGGGTACATTACACAACTGTGAGGGGAGGTGGAAGGCCCCAGGTATACTAATATTCACGGGAGAAAGTGTTTGTTGAAATTCTGTCTTCAACCATTACGAATATGCAGTGGGCTTTGGTAACTATAAAATCTCGCTAAGGTTTTGACAAGGGAACAATAGTCTAAAAATGAAAAGAGAACATGCTATGCACAGCAGGATGAACTGGGCAAAGGGAAAGACAACCCACACACACAGAATCTTTCAGCCAGCTCCTGAGGGGCAGAGGAGGGTCTGTATTCAGCCCTGCAAGCCTCATCTCCTCCTGTCTCCACTCTCCTCCTCACCAGTCAAGTGATTAATTGTATTAAAAAGAAAATAATTCAGCCAGTGAGAACTTCCGCAAAGGGCAATTAAAGGAGAAAAAATCAAGAGAAAACTTATTTATTTTTAGAAAATGTTATGTTTAAGCCAACATAGTGAACCCAGCCCAAGAGTATAAACTAACATTTATTTGGTGACAGAGCAAAGCAGCGTCTGCTCTATTTGTGCTTGTCTAAGGCTTACAGAGGGGAAATACACTCTGGTCCCCACAGCTGTCACAGCTGACTCCTTTTCCAACTGCTCATCATCCAATAACTTCATGGCATCCTTTACAGAAACAAAGACAAATCCAACTAGGCTGTAAAGTCTATAATGTTTTTTTTTCTGCTAGAAATCTGTCTGGGGGTCTTTTCATTTTTAAGACTTGCTGGGTCAAGCAGAGGTGCATAAGGTGCAGAAGTGTGTTCTCACCTCTGAAGCTGAGGTACTCCTCATTGACCTGGATCATGAATTCCCCATAAACATCACGAAACACTCCGCTGTACACCCAGTCAGACACAAACCTAAGTGCGACACAATAAAAGCATTCGCCTTTCAGACACATTATAGATGGATATAAAATAAAATCGAATAGAGAAACTATTCCGACGGAGTAACGTTCTGTCCTCAGGTTATAGTGTTTTGTTTTCAAGATACTGAGCAGGGAAGTGACTGACCGTGTGTAGGGCTCACAGCTGCTCTTGAGCAACGACAGCAGCACCGGGTAGTTCTCGTTGCTGCAGTTGCTCTGGGCTTCATTGTACAGGTAGGACAGCAGCTTCACACCCTGAGGAGAGCCACATTGCACTGAGCTGACACCCCATCTGATATGCTAAACTCCAGCCCTGATGAATGACATATTACAGTCTGCAGATAAAACACCACTCACCACAGGGAAAGTAGCCTGGCCTACACCCAAGGGCCCATCTACACAGCACAGTTCTGACAGGTACCTTAGATGAAACAGAATACAGGCATTTTTGGATATGATGAATAGGCGCATAACAATGCTGTCTGCTGGTTTGAGGATTGGTTCCAGGGGGTGAAATTAACTCTAGCTACCAGCCAAATGCTAGTAAAGTTTTTGCCATAGCAGGTAAGTTTGTCTACTATGCCAGCCAACTGGGCAGGCAGCCAGCCAGCCACCACTCAAAAGGCATTATTGTACTTGAAAACAATCATTTGGCTGGTTGGTGAAAGTGGCTGGCAAGTTTTTGGTGAATTATATCTGCCAAAGAGGGCAGCCGGAAAAGAAAATGTTTCTCTGCCCTGAGTGATTGGTTCCAATAACTATCTGTGTTTGCTGACCAGCGACAGCCTGAAAAGAGGGGGTGTGATCTCACCTGAGCTGCCGGCCCACTTTGCGGAAGAGGAAGCCAATAGTCATCAGGCTGAGGGTGGGCGGCGTGCTGAGGACACAGGCCCTGTAGTAATGCAGGTACTTCCTCAGACCGCCCGTAAAAGCCTTGGAGAGATGCACACATCACATTTATATTACCTCTTTATATTCAATCTCAAAGGGATCAATTCCCTGATCTCTGCTTGTATTCTTTTATATTTTAGCAGAGTGAAGAAGATGAATAATATGAAGCTATTAAGTGGCAAAGCAGAAAAATACAGGGAGCTGTAAGACTCTTAGCATTGTTTCTAACAGATGAAATTATACAAAGATAAGGCTTGGGATGTTGCTGCATCCTGTTGGTGCACAGCCATGCATCTGCTGTCTGTCTTCACTGCACAACAGCCTAACCTACTGAGAGACCATTTTTGGCAAAAATGAAATTATTTTGGAAACATTCTTGGTATGGGGAGCCATCATGGTGGAACAGGCCTTAGACATATGGGAAGCACTGACACAAACCATAGAAGAAGCTGCTTGGGCAAATAATGTTACAATTATTATGGGTCAAACTTTTTTTTATTTCCATCAACAGTGCCAGTACACTGTTCCACATTGTTCCAGCCCATTTTAAACCCTGCATACAGTCATCATTTACAGCAACACTGATAACAGTTTTACTGTGCCGAACATGAGCAGAGAAGGGAGGAAGAAGAACCACAATCTGTAGTTAGTATTTATGATGATTATACAAACACACCTGGAAGACGAGGCCCCTCTTGTTGGCGCTCTGCAAGGAAAAGCGGCTGAGCCTCAAGTAATGGGTGCCGTACTGGGCCAGCTCCCCCAGGAGACGGGACACACTCTCTGGAGAGGCGCCTGACACACACACGCCGGGCCTGACGTCAAACTGCACACACTAGTAAGGAGAGCACATAATTACAAGCCTGCATGTTAATGATGAAATTCAGCTGAAGTCCCAAGAAACTGTACAGAAAATACTCAAACAAAAGAAAAGCATCCCTTGCTCTCCTGTGATTTTATTTTCTGCCTCAGAACGATCTTATTTTTTTTCTCATTTTCTTCAACTTGTTAGACAATTCAGCTGAGGTTTTGCTCAACATTGTGACCTCTTTTTGTCTTTTAATTTGATGTGAGTTTTAATAAGGTGTTCTTTTAGCACATATGAACAAACTAAGCCTTGATTCTTTCCTGTGTGTTTTTTTAATCACTGTATGTTATCACTTTCTGTCAGCACTTGTTTTGTCACTGTGGAAAAAATAAAAACGTAAACATATGTGCTGTAAGGCACGGCACACACACCACAGACTGTAGATCAGTTACTTTTATTTTAAAGACTAACAAATGAATATGATGGATGTACCTGGTTGAGAGGGAAGGTAGTAGACGCCACTCCGATCAGTACATTGAGGAGGTCGGTTACCAGTTGGGTCTGGGAGTCCAGCGGCAGGGGCAGGAGGGGGGAGGGAGTGGTAGAGCCCACCACCCTCATCTCCCCCTCCCACAGCCGATAGAGCTGATCGAAGGCCTCCCTGCCTCCCTCTGTGAGATAAGGGAGCTCCCTTTTCCCTGGAGGACTAATGGGGGAAGAAGAGTGGCATTTGGTATTGTGTTGGGAGGAGAAAAAAAAGGGGAGGAGAGGAAGAGAAGTGCTATACATAAATCTGTTTGGCTCTGAAACCATTATAAAGATTACTAACATCTGATTGTGAGCCCCCCACTACCAGTAAGCTAGGGATGTCATGAGAATCGATATTTAGGTGCCATGTCAATGCCAAAATCTTGAAAACAATACCAGTACTAGTGTCTTTAGTGTCATTAGTATAAACACAAATAGTTCTCACGCTAATCTCACTCCTCACTCTAACTCAGTGTTGTTATCCTAATGTCGCCTAAGCCTATTTAATTAAATATTAAAACACTTAAAATTCTGGATAAGCGGAAGATGATTGATGGATGGATGGATGGAACACTTAAAATTGCAGTCATGTTCTTGTGTCATGTGTTTACTTATAAGTGTTAATGCAAAGTTTTTAAATAAAGGAGTGTGTGCTGAATGGGATTTCTAGTTTTGCTGTGGTATTGCATCAAGTATAAGAAATCGTGGAATTTCACTGGTATTGTTATCAAATACTAAAATTCTGGTATCTTGTCATCCCTGCAGCAAGCCATGTACAGTCTGTAATACTTTTAAATTTTCTATCGCACAACTGACAAATCACTTACCAGCCAACAGACTCCCAGCAGCGGCGTCTCCCTGGCTCAAAAGTGCGGAGGGCCTCCCAGATATCAAGCTCTGGACTGGGGCTGGGCTCTGACTGGGAGTCTGGGGTCAGGTTGGAGGCTGACTGGAAGCCCTCATCCTCAGATTGGTCCAAAGAGTGAGGAACCTGTACAGTGAGCCATTATGACTGATGACCCATACTGTGCAGAACCATTGAGCTTTGAACATGAATCAACCACTAAGTGACAAATATGAACCTGTGTCCAATTACATGGTAAGCTAAAACTAAAATGTATTTGCACCTGCCTAGATTAAACTCAATAACAGACATTAACTGTGATATTACTATAGCAGCGTAAGCCAGTGTCTTACCCTAATGGCCAGCCCTGTGACATCAACATTACTAGGAACAGGAGGCAGGTCCAGCCTGATGTCCATGTCTGAGGTGCGAGTGTGCTGCAGTGCTCCAAACAGCGACAGCCTGGTCTCCTTCTCAAACCTCTCCTCTGCATCCAGTCTTGTCCTTAGAGCCAACAGCCCTGTGCCTGGAGGGGCATCCATAAGCCCAATAGTGCCACACAGACTCCCAAGGGATCCCCATTCCTCCCCACACACCAGCCCCCATGCCCGGGCCTCCAGTCTCTGCAGCTCCTCGCTCTGATAGCCCCATGGTGGAGGCCTGCGCAGCACGGGCCTCTCACGCCTCATGTAGTCCCTGCTAAAGGAGGTGGGTGGTGGGGGTGCCGAGCCAGCGAGCTGCACCAGGAGCTCCAGCACCAAGTCCACTTCCTTCAGGCCAGAGGACGCCCCCTCAGGAAGCCTTCCCAGCTGCTCCTCCAGTCTCTCCGCTTCCTCCTGGCAGCCCGCCACCCGCAGGTCAAAAGAGATCATCAGGACTTTGTTCCTGGGTGGGGTGGTGGCTGTGGCGCTTGGTCCTGAGGCAGACCCTTTGGAGGTGCCATCCTGAAAGAGCTTGGAGAGCAGGGCACCGTAGGCACGTTTTTTGAGGGCTCTTCGGACACCTTCCCTTGAGACTCCCCCCAAGGCACGGCGTTTCCATGACACCCCAGAGAGGCTGCAGTCACACAGGGCACCCAGCAGCTCAGTGATGCTGCTGCTGTTGCAGCTGGACGTGATGGAGCTGCTGGGGCTCGAGTACATGATGGAAACCTGGGCCCCTGTTACCTCAGTCCGAGCGAGTGAAACAAAATGATGTCAGTCATTCCAACAGAAAATCGACGAATCACACCTAAGATAAAGTTAATCTTTTACAGGATAGTGATAGTGCTACTTGGTAAATTAACGTTAACCTTGCGGCAGAGCTAGCAGGGCCAACAGACTGAGAGTCCCCGCTAACGCTACTCCTGTGTTATCCAGCTGCACGAGTCGGAGAGGTGCATGACGTTACTTAGCTGAAACGATGTTTTATGTATCCTAACGAAGTGATGTGTTATCAGTTAGGTGTCAGTTTGAATATTACATCCAACCCAAGAGACTCCTTTCCATGCAGGCTAACGTTAGCTGACGAGCTAACGTTACTGCTAGCGATAGCTGGCGGTCCTGCTTATCTTACGTGCCTAGCAAGCGCAGCCCATTAAGCGGACCATCGAGAGCAGCCCCGCTGTTTGTTTTGCGTCCGCGGTTTCCTGTTCCAGCATATTAAAGCCAGTTAATAAACTGTAATGTTGCGATCGCTAGCTAACAGCTAGCAAGTTAGCTACTTCATTCATCTTCCGTTGGTTCCCGAGCTGCCAAGAGTCCAAAAACATAGGAATCCGCTCCCATAGAGATGATTGGACAACAGACTAAGTTGCCTCCGGTGATTGGCTGTCATACGACAGAGATCCCGTTAATTGGCTGAATATTCCTGCCAATCAGAGGCCGAGCTTTGCCATTAGCCAGCGCGTATCTGACTCGTGGTGCATTCATGCTCCGCGGGAAAGACGGAACACCTGAATTTCGAGCCTGAAAATACAGTTCATGCCACGTTTTAGATAGTGAACACTACTTGGATTTTTCCTAACTTGAGAAATCAGTATGCATAACACATTTAACATACATATAACAAATATAAGAACATGTCAAGGGGAACACGACTGCGTAGAATCAATGGACGAATGAATGAATGAATGAATTGTACCATAGGCTGAACCTTTAAAGTCGACCTAAAAGAGTTTAGACTGTCTCATTCTGGCTTTGTGAAAATTAACTTTTCCCATTAAATATTATAATTTAATAATAATAATACGTTCATAATAATTTCTCTGAATTCAAAAGTTAAAGCCAAGAAGGAACTACCGTTAGTTAAACAGTACTGTATATTCCATTTAGAATAAAACAACTAAATGAACAAAAATAGTAGGGTATGCTCCTATAGTATAGTATGGACAAGGGCTCTTTGGATGAAGGTATCTTAGTCAGAATTACAACGCGTGGGAATGTTTAAAATTATAGGCAATTCATAAGACCCAGATAAAGACATTAATTCCAAGAAAATAATTACTCGGTTGTGGTAACATAGCGTAACATAACATGCATATGACAAGACCTAACTGCTTGCTGACGTTTTTTGTTTGTTTGTTTTTTCCAAACATAATAATACAAACAGGCCTGTGGACCAGCTGAGAATGAGGCTAAAACACTTATCACCCAGCCAAAGCTGGCAAAATTCTTTAGTCATGTTAATTTACAACTTAAAAAGAAATGAGAGAGCGCCAGCATTCTCAAGGCGTAGCTTTCAAAGGCAAGTGCGTTTGCATGACCGTTCCCATAGCACGTGAATGCAGCATAATTTCCGGCAACAATGATTGCACGGAATTACACACAAGAACAGCAGACTCATGGACGCGTCAAGACTAATTTATATTAATGCAAAGCTGCGCCGGGCTGTTCAGTGGAGGCTGGGATCCAGACATAATACAGAGGAAACTAGATCTCTGTACAAGGAGGTTGTAGGCTACATGCACATTGCCTTTATATTTCCCTAAGGAGTATTAGGAGATGCCTTAAAATGAATTTTTAAAACAATGGCTCCCAAATGGGTCATTCGAGGGGTTTCACGGATTCCCCAGCAAAATGAGGAACTGTTTAATTTCACTATTACTTAACTAACTAGAGCTCAGCACAAGGAGAAAATGCATAAGGATGACTGTTATCCTTCACTCCACTGTTCCTCTGTGCATAAGGTGCTTGCCATAGGTAGTTCCAAAGTCATTATAATAAAAATCAAGTATAGACCTATATTACAACATATCTTATCAGATGAGGTCCTATCAAAAGGGGCATCTGTGGCGACCTTAACCTGAATATTGGGATCCTTTGGTGGACTTTCTTATACAGCATGTCAATTTTATATTTATTTTTTATTTACAAATATTAAATGTAGACCCAATAAAACCTATTATTTTGATTTGCTCTCATGTTATTTTGGGACCTACCCACTTGTCAGCTTTTAAATTATTCATAAGAACAACTGTTTAAAATGACACCACACCGTCATTGTTTTTATTTTCACCAAGTTCTCCTCCTCCTCTTCCCCAAGGCAGGGAAAATCAAAGCCAAATCTCATTAGAAGGTTTGAAACATGTGGAGGTGCATCACAACCTGCTGGTAAACACAACCTTCTCCTGCTGATGGAGAGGCTGGCTGCTGCGTGTGGAGCCTCCCAGGCAGGGGAACAGAGGCCAGGAGCATGCAGATTTTAACCCAATTTCTGCTACGAAACCCTGCAAAGAGGCTGACATAAAATAATTATACTTGGTGTGCAATGTTGTATCATTGATTGCACGAGGTGGAAGTGTATGATAATTATAAGTCTTATCATTGAGAGCGATGCATAGCGAATAATGTTGACTAACTCCTCCCAAAGTTATGTAAGCTATATATTTCATCAGAAAGATAAAGTACAGTATTTCCTTTGATTTTCCACCAGTGATCAAGGATAGTGTACAGTGTGTGTATAAGATGCTGGGCTTGCGATAATGAAGTGTAATCACTCTTGCTTTGGCAGCAGCCCTTGATGTTGCTCTCTGGGTGCGTATATCTGGGGCTGCATCACTCTGCTCAGTTAGCAGTTGGCCTCAGCGGGCCTTGGTCTGTCTTTGATATCTCCACCCCTGCGCTGAGGTTTGTTAACCAGCCAGATGAGGCAATTTTGCCTTTCATCTTTATTTTTTTTTCTATTTCATTCGTAGCTGTCGGTACTTAATTAATGTTTTCGCAGCATTTTTCAGCCTTCACGGGGGATCATGTAGGTGCCATGCAACTGTTTACATTATAAACTCATTTGGATTTCACTATGCATTGCTAATTGTCAAGACACGTGATGCTGGCTATTGTAGAAATGATCTGCAATCATATTATGATGCTGGCTATGAAGACTGATTAGAAGTCATGATATGAAAAAGTTAATGTGGTCAAGTAGAAGAAAAAAAAACTGTCAGTGGTTTGTGTGTAAGCTCTTCAGGTGAGAGTAACATGTTAATGAGCTGTAATAGATACCAAAGACCTACAGATTCACTTTCTTCAACAAATTGGCCACCTGTGGCAAAGCAATTACTCTATTGCCCAAGGTGGTTGTAACCCATATAATATGCGCAGGAGGTGAGCGTCTAATTCAAACAAATCAAGGTTATGAAAGTGAAAGAAACACAGCAGATACGAGGGGCGTGTATGTCTCTGAGTTTATTCACGGAGGAGTGTATGATGAAACCTGTGAGTAACTGCTCCGTCCAACACACGACCTTTGGAGCAGCGAAGTTCATCCACTACAACCAGATCAGGTACAAGATCGAGTTCTTCTGAGCTGCCTCGGATGGGGAGGAAAATGTTGGCTTCCATTAATGGTCCTGTACTGAAATGAAGTGTCCCAGTTTCTTTTATCATCACGGCACATTCACAAGTTTCAAAATGGAAAAAAAAAAAAGGTCTCGACAACTGCACAAACAGGATATTTTTTCCCAGGACTCAATGCATAGGATTATACAGTTAGAATACAGTATTTCAACATGTTTTTACAAAGGTTTATATGGTATAGGAAACAAGAAATAAAAATAATAACTGCACAGCAGTAAGAAAGGTCATTTGTCGAGTATAGATAGTCATTTATCATACACACTGTGGAATAGCTTAGAAACACAGGGCAAAAAAGAAACACCATTAGAACAATTTTGCGCTATACTCAATAACCTACATAAGGATACCCTTTTGACTTCAGACTAATTTAGGAATGCCAGACATTTTCATGGGAAACCCAAATCACATTGGCCACTGTTTTACATTTACTCATTTGGGCTGTTTACCTCAGCCACCAAAGTCCTACTAAGCACACACCACAGACACCCAAAGGAAACGCACACATCAAAACTGCAACCAGAAAAGAAATCATACTGAAATGTCTTCAGCCTATTGGCACGGAGATGGCTGCAGCAGGGCATCTAGCATTTTTGACAGCACACAAAATATCACAAGTCCAAATACATTGCTGTGTCTATAGCACTATCATCATCATAATCACCTATAGGTTACCAATAGAATAATTTAGAAACGATATATATATATATCATCCTGTTGATTAAGGCACACTTTTGGTTAAAGAAAGGCTCTGAAAGAAGCGTCTTGCATCACTCTGTCAGTGAGAGGAGTCAGCGGTAAACAACAGCGGCGACAAGGAAGGAGTCTGCAGTCGGCATGCAATTAAGATCAAAAGCCTCCCCTGCTGATTCCATTATACAGAGTGCCACTCTGCACTGCGCTGAGTGGGCAGTGCCAAGTGCTGTTGGTCGGGATGCCAGGATGCCATGCCGAGAAAGCAGGCAGGCAGGGAGGGAGGCAGGCAGGCAGGCAGGCAGGCAGGCTCGGGCTCTGTGCAAACCTCACTTTAGCCAAGGCAGGAATCGCTAACATTCTGGGGTCTCTAGAGCTCCTTATGCTCCGTCACTACAGACACATCCATGATCACGTACAGGGAGTCCAGTTAAATCATCTGTCAACAGGAATATCATCTACGATTACAAGGGGGATGAAAAGTAGTGACGCTGAATGGCCCGGGAAATAACACACAAACCATTCCCACCCTGTTGACCTTGACACATCAATATTACAATTACTCTATTATGTACATGATTGAACCCGACCTCCACAACATCATACCAAGGCTAAAACAATTGTTATATGACTTCAGTTCAAGACGTACCATTTAAGTACCAACTGCATCTCTACATGGCAAATGATTAACATAACAGAAGAGGCAGAATGCTTAATGATTATTTGGGACATTACAGGGATAATACTATAAAAGGGCTACAAAAATCATAACACCACAAGTACTTGAGTCAGTAAGCTGGGGAATGTATTGCTGAATTGCTACTGTCGTTGACTATGTTTAGTAAGATAATGTCACTGTCTAATGTCACTGCAATGCTGTGGCTTATGGTACACTGACATTATTGCAGGGCTAAAATGAGTGACGAGGCTTCATGACAGAATAGGCTATAAATGTTTGCTCTTGACACAGGGACGCTTAAATAACTCGTTTAAAAACTTTTTTGTAGCTCATAAAAATATTCGAAATCAACTGTTTAATAACTGAATTGTCTTTAAAAACGTCTGAAATGTATTTCTGTGCTTTTGTCGGAGTGGAATGTATCGTGGCACTGTACAATAAAGGGAGACAAAGTGTGCTGTTATCGATTTTCCACAAGCACAAACGACAATCAAGCTCGAAGCCAAAGTGAATCAAAAGAAAAACACAAAACAAAACGTCATCTGAAACATTGTTCGAAACTATTCTTGACTTGTCATTCATGAGAGCCTGTGCATTGTTAGATTAGCCAATGTCCCTGTCAGGACCCTTTGGTCTCTGTCAAATTGCTCGGCGAGCTGAGCGCAGGCTCCTGTGTATCACTGGGTATGGGGGATTAAAATGACAGAAAGCGGGCGTCCCTTCGCCCTCAAGCCTGACAGTAGGCATCCTGTGTGTGCACACATCCATATCCATATCCACACACACACACACACACACACACACATACACACACATACACACACATACACGCACGCACGCACGCACGCATACTAGCAAGCACATGCATCCAGATTCGTGCCAACACACAGGTTTGGGACCACGCACGCTTGCTCACATTTTGTACCTCACATGCACACGCACACACAGGCTAATAGAAACACTATCCGCACCACAAGGCGATCCATTTAAAAAGATAATTTTTTTTTCTTATAAAGCTTTCCGCATAAAGACTGCACGATAAAAAAAATATATAATACAATTCTTAAAACCTTTTCTACACAGGAAGAAATTGAACATCTGATTATCTCCTGTGCCAGTGCTCCACACAGGGGCTTAATTCTCAGAGAGGTCTCCCGCATTGCATTCTGGGAACGGGATTCAGTGAAGCGTGAGTGAGTGCACGGACCTTCAAGGTTTGGCAAGTGAGCTTTAAGGCGTACCTCTGACAGTGTAACCCATCATTTTCTCCCCCTTTCACTCTCTGGCTTGTATTTCATTAGTCCCTGTTATTCCGTTGTACAGACACATAATTGTTCCAGGGCTTAAGGTGTACAATATCTATGCCTGCACGGGTCCCTTCTCTCCTTTCCTTATTCCCTTGTTTCCATCTCTAGCAAGCGAAATAAGCCCCTGTGGACACTGGCAGCATCCTACCCCCCCACCCCACCCCAC
>OMKZ01055496.1:4940-17830 GCA_900302535.1 Neoniphon sammara
CATAGTCTCGTAGCACTGCCTTCTAGCACTGCCTCACAGCAGCCATGTCCTGCGGAACCAGAGCTTAGCTTTGTAGCATTTACTCTCGTTGTTGTCTCCAACTAGTACCTTGCTTGTGTTGTATTGAAATCTTGTGTGCATCGCTTTGGACAAAAGCGTCTGCCAACTGTAACTGTAAGTGGAGAAGTGGGTTAGACATCGTCAGTCTAAATCAGGGCTATAGCCAAGCCGTTGAAATGATGACAACTGATTGCTCCGATTTTGCCGGATGGGCTAAAAGCAGGCTACATGCAGCCAGTTCTATTCAGAGCTAAATCATATCTACACATAGACTATGTCAATTAAATGATACTAACCCCCTGTATTTATTGTTGGCATTGCAAACATTGTTCGTGTCCAGTACAGACCTGCTGTGGGCTTTTAAGCCATGCTGCAGAGAACAACGCTGCCTTTTCAAAACTGTTCAGTTTTCAACTGATCTCTGGTCGGTGACTGTATTTAAGCCAGGCAACGTCAACTTTCCCTGGAGTTCGAATGCTGTGGGTTTTTGGCAGGCCAGTCAGTCGTTTCTTTTAAAAAAAATCTCCCAAGTAATCTGACATACCCTACAAAATAACGTCTTTTATGGGTTCTTGTGTGACTGCAGTGACGATGCTCACCTTTACTTCCTAAACACACTTTATCTGTCCTGAACGATTCACGCTCCGTACTGATGTCCACAATCACTTTATTTTCTTTTCTTTTAAAGTCATGGGACACCGTGAAAACTAGAAACAGTAAAAGTGTTTCAGTAACCACATAACAATATCAATACATATTTCATTAGCACAAAAAATGATTTTTACCGTGTACGCCTTCTAAACCAGCGGTAGATAGTTGACTAGCATAAAGTCCTCCGTGTCACTCTCGTCTCTCGTGTCTCTAGTCTCCCGCTCAGCACTTCTGGTTGTCATGGTAACATGTACACTGTAGGCTTACTAGCGTCAGCTACACACACACTGTGCCTGGAAGGGGGCGTTTGTTTCTATCCTTACCAAATTTTTGGACTGCCTCACCATCTATGATGTTGATTATAATGGGAAAGAATGGATGACAGCCTAAATACTACTATTACTACTACTACTGCTACTGCTGCTACTACTACTACTACTACTACTACTAATAATAATAAAGTATTAAATAATAATAATAATAATAATAATAATAATAATGAATAATGGATTGTCATTATTATTATTATTATTATTATTATTGTGTTTTACTTGTGTTTTACTTGATGCCAAGTAAAAGAAACAGGTTATTTTTTTCACTTTGACGGAGCTAGCTCCTGTAGACAATTCTTTATGCTAAGCTAACACCAAGTGCTACCCATCGGAACCGAACCAGTGGACATAAAATGGTACTGAACATCTTGTCTCAGTCTGGATAAGGGTAAAAGGGTATTTTGCCCAAAACATCGGAGTAATCCTTTAAATACAATACCCAGATATTTGAAACTATGCATACTTTCTAACTCCTCACCATCACAGAGGAACTGACTTCTGACATCAGCTATGACATCCAAATATTGTAACTTTAGTTTTACTAAGGCTATACTGTTTATGCTCAATCAGCTCAGATGAAACTGGATTTTATGTACAGGGACGGCTGTGATTGGTGGAGGTCACAGATGCCCCATCTTTGTTTTTCCCACTGCACTGAGTACACATCTGCTGCTGTAGTTTGAGCCCTGGATCCTGATGAAGATGAGGCTGAGGGAATGACAGGAGCTGGATTCTCGCGATACTCTCAGTCCGCCCAGTCACTGCGTGTTCTGTAAAGATGGCGGTCAGCATCCGAGGCCGCCCGTCTCGGAGCAGCCGGATGCGAGGTGAGACAGATTTTGCCTACACGGGTTCACTACACATCCAGCAAGACAGACGTTTAGCTGTCCTCCACACTGGCATGGTGCGGTCATTTTGTCCAGCTGACTTTATTCATACTGTTTGTGCTGACAGGTCGGAATGACAGCGGGGAGGAAAATGTACCGCTGGATCTTTCCAGAGGTGGGTTATATCGTTGTTATGGTGAGCGATGGGTGACAGATCGGACACAGCATCCTCACAAGGCATCATGACTCACACAGTTTGTGTTTGCCTTACAATTACACCATGCTCTTTGCTGTTTGAGTAGCTTTGGATGTAGCTGTCCAAACTGAATGCGAAAATCGTTTGGCATTGCTCTACCAACTCTGTTCTACTGTCTGTAGCTGCCATCCCGCATGTTTAGCCTGCATTCTGCCAGTGTCAGACATCAGTGTCAAGTTAGACAAGATCACATATTAAACTTCCACACAACTTTCAAAATAAAACCCTTATTGAGTCATCTAGTAACAACTGCAACCTGCATATGTAACACTAATCAAGACACCAGTGATATAGTATGGAACATATGATATAGTATTGAACAGAGTGCATCCCTGATTTTTTATTTTTATTTTTTTCCCTTTCAGTAATTTATGGTAACAATTAATGTAGTGATCATCAGAAGATTACTTGTTACAATTTTTTAACCATACTGCACAAGCCGGCTGATCTTGCACCCTAAGGCAAAGGAGACAAGTAGGCTACCTCAAAGTGTTACAAACAATTTAATATTTTTTCCAAAAATTGCAAATTGGTGTGTTTTGTTTTGTAGGCAAAATAGACTCACGTCTGGTCATGTTCAGGCTCAGTCTGGCCAGCTTGAGGCAAATTCCAGTGAACAAATTTTTGGAAGCTTTGGGAGGCTCTCCAAGCAGGCGAGGCTGTTTTCTGACATATGGAAAAGCAATAACAATGCTGTGTTTAAATCCCTTGAATCAAACGCTCTTATTTTTCTTAGATCGGTAATTGTTAGCCTAATTGTGTTCTTGTACTCTGTTCACTATTTAGTAATGAATTTAGTGTGCACGGGTCAAATTGACCAGGGTCATCTACTGATAGTATACCTGTGTAATTGTGCAAAATTATTCAAGAAATACATAATAAACATTTTGTTCATTTACATTACTTTAAGTATAAACATTTGTGGTTTATAATTGCTGTTTGAAAAACCATGTAACTGTTTTAACTAAGGTCTGATCAATGCTGTTTGGTTTTGGTGAAATTTGATATGATCAGTGATGAAGACAGGTTATGATATATATCATATAAGATGGAATATTAATATGAAGCAAGATTTTGGTGCAGTAAAAATGTTTTGACCCAACACATTCACAAAACACTTATCTATCTATAAATACAAAGGGAGGGAGTATAGCACGTACACCCCAAGTAAATTTACTCTTTTTCATGTTCAGTAGAGAAAGTCAGCCAAGCACATACAATTTCTCATTGAAAAAAATCTTAAGTAAAAGATTAAAACGGGTCATTTGGACACTAACAAGAAATAAGGGTAAGGTTATTTAGGGTCCCGGCAAAGCAACTCTCTAATTGTCATCCTTATTCCTCCACCCAAACATTGTCATGTAACATTATTTTAATATTACTTCTTAATGACATGATATCTGATTATGACTTTCTCCTCTAATGAGGGCGGGAGTTACAAAAGTTGAACTAGAGATAGTAAGATATTCCACTTAAAAGAATATCTGGGGCCACCTTCAAGGGGGCGCTTTGAGCGTTAAAACTTGGCTAAACGGAGTAAAATGGGTAGAGGTCCATGGGACTTTACCAAAAAATCAATTCTATAAACTATAAACTTTTAAAATACAACTGGCTTTGTTAATAACATTTTTTTTCCCCAAATTTCAACTTAAAATATAAAAATAAAAGCAGGATGACATTGGTGCACATTTACAATAGAACTGACATGTTGATAGATAGATTTAATTTGCGAAGGACTAGTTTGCAGGTTGGTATTTTATTTATTGGAATGTGCATTGCATTGAACCCTAACCCTAACCCTCTAAGCCAAACCATCTGACCCTAGCCCTAACCTTAACCCTATACTATGCAATGCCACCCTCACAATCTCCGACTAGCTCAGTTGAGCAGATTTGGCAGTTTCATAACTGTTGTATTAACATTTCATGGATGAGTCCAGAGATTTCTCCACAGTAGTAGGGAGGTGGTTGAATTGTTTCCATCTGAATTTGTAACTGTGTAAAGTACACCCAACAGTTCTGTGGGTATGGGTGCCAGTATTTAGGCCTGCATTCATATCAGACTTTGTTTATGGTTGCAATTTAATGTCTTGCCAGTTTGGTAACACAGGGTTATGGCACTCGTATACTGGTCTAAGCTGTCTGTTTAGAATTTATGGATTATATATAAAAATGTGTTTTATTCAGAGTTTGTGTCAACATCTCTCGGAAATTTAGTGTTTTTGTTCTACTTTATCTGTAAAGACCTAATTTGAAACCACTTTAGTTAGGACTGATGGTGTTGCTGGTCTTCACTGGTTTCAGATCCTGCAGACAACCTTCGTGAAATCCTTCAAAATGTTGCCAAGCAGCAAGGAGTGTCCAATATGCGCAAACTTGGTCACCTGAACAACTTCATAAAGGTTTGCCTGAAAAATCAAACAACAGACATTGAGTGAAGAGAGGGCGAGCTGTGTTTGTGTTAAGCTGGTAACATTTTATATGGGTATCTTTCTCCCATAGCTTCTCTGCAATGTTGGCCACTCAGAGAAGAAACTTGGGTTCACATATGAGGACATAATTATTTGGTGAGTGTTTTGACATCTCAGCCCATTGTTGGGCTGAAGCTACTTCTCAATTAGTAGCTCATTACACTGATTTACTTTGGCTGATGAATTTTTAATTCACCACTTGACCCCTTTTCCTTCTCCAAGTCTTCGGTTGCCGTTGTTGAATGAAGCCAAGGAGGTGCGTGCAGCTGGCTTACGAGCTCTACGTTACCTGATCAGAGATAGTACTATATTAGAGAAGGTGCTTCGGCTTCAGGTGGACTATTTAATCGCCAGGTGAGTGTGATATTATAACCCCTATAGGTGATTCGGTGGTGTGCTTAAAGTTTGATCTGGAACCCTTTGAATGGAACCTGAAAATAAGGTGTCAAACTGAGCCTTGTTAGTGAACCAATTTTCACCCTTATACATATGTGTCCTGATCCAGCAGGCTAAGAATTTGTAAGGCCATTGTATCCTAAATAGATGCTAACTAGCCTAATCAACTTGGTTAAAACTGCTGTATAGCCTATATAGTACAATGCCTACAATGTTGACATTTTTTAGGGATGAGTAGTCTTTCATGTCATTGACAGTTGCCTTTTTTACTTGTAACGTTTAGAGTTTAACTTCTAATTTGAATGTCTGATCCCAGGTGCATAGACATCCAGCAAAGTAATGAGGTTGAGAGAACACAGGCTCTCAGACTGGTGCGAAAGGTGAGATTTGCTTTAATGACCAACAAATATTTTTCTCATTGTTTCTGCAGGATAATCTATGATGCATATAGCTGCTTACCATCATGAATGGACTAAGTGCATTAACACAGAGCATCATTGCCTTTATCACAGTGTACAGCACCTTATAGGAACACTCCAATGTTTAGGGCAAAATACCCTTTTTTCAACTTACCCAGACTGAGACAAGATGTTTGATACCATTTTCACCTCTGTATGTCCACTGGTTCGGTTCCTATGGGTAGGAACTGAACCAGTGGACGTACAGAGGTGAAAATGGTATCAAACATCTTGTCTCACTCTGGGTAAGTTGGAAAAAAATATTTTACTCAAAATGTTGGGGTATTCCTTCAACAACAACGGATGAAGCATTTATGATTATTTGAAAGTCTAGATTTAAGATCATGGCCCGTAAACCTCAGGACAACCTGGCAAACTCCAGTATCTGCTTTGAAGACACAATTGAAAAGTGTTCACTCTTTATAGGTTTTCATATTTTTCACTTTTCATAAACCTGCCTTTAACTGATAACTTGTTATTATTATTATTATTATTATTATTACTCAATCTCAGCTGGTCTCACAGAAGTCTAGTATCAGTAATGTTCTAATTCCAAAAGTATCTCATTTACAAAACAAACAAACAAACTAAGTTAGTAGTTACCACATAAAGCTCAGTAATGAGCTCAGCACTAACATAACACATTATACCAATACCCCTAGTTATCACTGTGTTTCTGTTGCCTCATACAGATGATCACTGTGAATGCACAACTTTTTCCCTCCTCTGTCACCAACTCTCTCATCGCTGTGGGCAATGATGGACTGCATGAACGGGATCGTATGGTCCGTGCCTGCATTGCCATAATCTGTGAGCTTTGTAAGTAAAAACAGCTTGTGTACATGTGGGCACACACACACACACACAAACACACACACATCCACGCATGCGCTCATTAGCACAGACAGTCCTGTATGTGCTTAATGACGTCAGTAGTGTAACTCTGGTAGCAGAGCAGCTCTGTGTGGCCCCTTTATTCTGCAGCCTTGAAGAACCCTGTTGTGGTGGCACAGAGAGGCGGTCTCAGCACCATTTTGAAGAGCGTGATCGACTGTCAGCTGAGCCGCATCAATGAAGCTCTCATCACCACCATCCTCCACCTCCTCAACCACCCTCAGACCAGGCAGTACATCCGTTCTGACGTCGAACTTGAGGTACTGCTAAACCTCAGACACGGTTAAATCTGAAGTGGATGAATGCTAGAACTCTTCAGATATGTGTGATGTTACTCTTAAAAATCTATTTCTTTTTCCTAGCAAATCCTGGCCCCATACACTGACTTCCACTACAGACACACTCCAGACATAGCAGAGGGGCAGCTTAAGTGAGTTCAGCAAAGTCTGTTGAAATATGCTTTCGCAAATCTGGTAGAATTAGTTTTTCTTATATTGTTAAGTGTTCTTTTTATTTGCTGACTTCAGGGAGGACAGAGAGGCTCGGTTCCTGGCCAGTAAAATGTCCATAGTTGCTTCATTTCGCTCCTGGTCAGGTAAACTTAGTAATTTTTGTTAGGTAACATGAAGCATGCCTATAAAGTCCTTTGATGCCTTCTTGGAATCACAGGGCCCTTGGGGACACTTGTGCCTTCTGAAATTTCTGTTCATTTCCCGACACATCATTAACTTTTCTTTGTTTATGACATTGCAGAATATTTGAATGTATAGCTAGTGAGAAGAGGTTTGTCCCTGGCTAACCTCACTTTCTGGCCCCATTCACCCTCCAGGCATCATTAACCTCTGCAAATCAGGCAACTCTGGAATCCAGTCTCTTATTGGTTTACTCTGTATACCAAATATGGAGGTGAGGGTAGGTATACTGTTTAATGTAGCAATCATTTTTCTGCTTTGTTGAAGGACATGAAATTCACTCCTTGTATTCACTTTCACCCTCTGGCTAAAAGACAGAAAACTCAAGTTAAAGGAGTACTCCAGCGTTTTGGGCAAAATACCCTTTTTCCGACTTACCCAGACTGAGACAAGATGTTGTCTACAGGAGTCATTAGCCTAGCTCTGTCAAAGTGAAAAAACAAACCTTTTTATTATTTTAATTAATTAATTAATTAATTTATTTATTTATTTATTTTTAGTAATTTTAGGAGAACTTGGATGGTTGGAACTATAACCGCTGAACACGGATGTTATGCCCCAGCTAGGGGTATCCACTACCCAGGGCACAACATGAAAGAGCACCTTCCTCTCCTGTCATATCAAAAAATAGGTGAATTTATTTACAATGATGTGTATTTACAGTTGACAAGAAAAGATGGCTTCGAGGAAAAAATGGCTTCGAGGTAGACCAAGGCCCAAAACAACAAATAAAAGCAATCTAACCAAGTTAAGGAAATGACTTATCGAAGAAAAGAAACCAAAATACAACAACTTATACCTGAACAAAACACGAGGAAACAATCTGACAACAAAAAGAGCTGTCCGTCTCTATTTTCTTGGTCGGCCTACGGCTGAATCTAAATCACTGCTTCTGACTTAAGGTGTGCAACACAGAATGACAGCGGCGGGTTGAGAGCTGAGCGCGGAAGGCAAAGCTCTCTTTTTAGGAGAACAATTTTCAAGACGTATATTTCAAATGCATATGATGCATATGCATATGACACTGTGTAAATAAGACAGCTTCGGAGTTGCTGTAAGGTTTATTTTTTTACTTTGATGGAGCTAGGCTAATGACTCCTGTAGACTTCAAGTCTTTATGCTAAGCTAAAACGAAATGGCACCCATAGGAACCAAACCAGTGGATGTACAGAGGTGAAAATGGTATCGAACATCTTGTCTCAGTCTGGGTAAGTTGGTATTTTGCCCAAAGCGTGAGAGTATTCCTTTAAGAAAATCCTCATTTTTAAAAATAATCGAAAACAGCTCAGTTATGACTGTGTTAAAACCAGTTATCTGTTTTCCCCCATAGAGAGGCTTGTTAGAGGTGATGTATGATATCTTCCGGCTTGCCATGCCCATTGGGACTGCAGACTTTATTGAAGCACTTATTAGTGTAGGTGGGTACAGTGACATTACTTTCATCGCCTCTTTTGCTTTATATCTGCTGTTGCTTGAATTCACAGCACAATGTCAGGCTGTGGTGATTTGCTTTTGGCATTTTGTTTTTAACAAAATCGTATGTATGTCCTGTGCAGACCCCAGTAGATTTCAAGACAGTTGGAGGTTGTCTGATGGTTTTGTAGCTTCCGAGGCTAAAATAATTCTTCCACATCGATCCCGTTCCAGGTAAATAAATGGGTTCTAACATGGGTTCTTGTCTCTTTTCTATTCATGTTTGGTTGATTACAACAGAGATTAAAGCTGAAATAAGGTTATGTTATTGTAAATTGGTTCTTACTCTTTTCCATTAGACCAGACCTAATGGACAACTACTTGGCTTTGGTACTGTCTGCCTTCATCAAGAGTGGACTACTAGAGGTAAAGTCATGTACCATAGGCCCACATAATTTTTTTTATGATGTTATTTCTATATCTCTCTATGTTTCTGTCCTATCTGTTTGATACCCTGCATCTGTCCTCCACAGGGTCTGGTTGAGGTGATCACAAGTAGTGATGACAACATATCCATACGAGCTACCATCCTGCTGGGGGAGCTCCTCCATATGGTAACTCCCTACTCTACAGTAACTGCTTTGTTAATTCCTGTGTGTTTTGCTGCAGATTGTTTTTCTTTTGTTTAACTTTGATCCACCCCCTCCAGGCCAACACCATCCTCCCTCACAGTCACAGCCACCACCTGCACTGCCTACCCACTCTCATGAACATGGCGGCCTCCTTTGATATCGCTCAGGAGAAGAGACTGTGAGTACCAGACACCAGGCGTGGTGAAAATGATGTGTCAAATAAGAAATGTCAAGAGTGTTCGCAGAGTTGCGCTGAACCTGATGACCCCGCTTTTCAGACGGGCGAGCGCCGCAGTCAACTACCTGAAACGCTTTCATGAGAAAAAAAAGCGAGGACCTAAACCGAACAGTCTCTACTTGGATCACATCCTCCGTAAATCAGTAGCATCACACTACTGTCGAGACCAGCACTTGAGACCCCAGAGAGACATATTTGTAATAAAGGTAAGCACATCTCACTGTGTCCCTACAGTCTACCACTACCTGCCCTGTGTTTTCTGTTTTTGTAGAAATTATGGATATTATCATGAAACATTATATCCGGGTTTAAAAATGGAATTTAGACATGAACAGAATTGGCTTTTGAGTTAATTTTTGTGGAAATGTAAAAAAATGCTATTTTAAGTACATTTTAGGCTAAAGAATGAAGAACAGTACTTTACTTCATCGAAAAACAGACTGGACATAAACCAAGTGGGCAAAACCATGTGTGAAACCAGTGTGGCTCCAGCCACTTCAGCTTGGCTCGGCCCTTTTGCCTCGTTCTAGCTGACTCCAGTATACATGACCACATGGTGGTGAAAGTAAACACATGCTGGCCAGCATCTTGTTTGGATGTGCTGTGTTCGTTTCACTTGTTTGAGCAGGCTTATCATGAACAGATAAACAAGAAAGCAGGGTTCCCACTGGTCACTGAATTTCTGGAAAGTCATGGAATTTTGAGTCTATTCTAGACAGGGAAAGTCAGGGGATTTAATAAATTCTTGGAATAAGTGATGGAATATGATGGAATTTTGTCCGCCGTAATTAAAAAAAAATCAGTAACTCATTATTCACCAAATATGTTCACTTTCCCCTCAGAATAAAACAGAACGATAAACTTTAGTAAGACTTCTGAAGTGCTTTTAAGATTTTGGACAAGGAAAAAAAGATACTTGTTACCTTTATAGAGGTCATGGAAGTCAGGGGATTTTACATCTGACATAGCGTAGGGACACTGAGAAAGTTATTGAAACATCCCAGCAATATATAGAGGGAGCATAGCTGTGTTTTTGGTGTATTTGTGTTTGTTTGTGTGTTTTCATCTAACACTTTCATTTTAGTTAAAGCCTAATGCTGCTGCTATTCTTTTCTGGGCTTAGATGCTCTATACATATTTAGAGGCACTGTCAATCACATAACAGTGTTCACAATGACTAAAGATACATGTATACATACATCTTATGTGCTGCAGTGATGGTCTGTTAGTGTCAGTAACAGTGGCTCTGTTTGTAACATAGGACAATGAGGATGCTCTGATGACCAATATGAGAGACAGTCACATCCTCAACCATAAGGAGAACCTGGACTGGAACTGGGTTCTTATTGGAACGATTTTAAAAGTAAGGCAGAATGGAGCAGAACTCAAAATAACAGCCCTCCTGGGATTTGTTCAACTTTCTCAGCTCATTTCCCAAATGAGAAATTAAGCCTCTTGGCCTGGGGCCCAGGTTCATTAAAATGTATTTGTGCTTGGTTTTTGGTACATGATTGGTTGTGATTGCTCTTATTATTATTAACATGGCCTATCAACACTGAAATGTGTCCAAAATCAGAAAACTACAAATAGCTGAATTGTCGTTTTGAATGGAAGAATCTGATTGGAGTGAGGGAAGTCTGAGTTGGGTCCAGCCCCAATTACTGGGTATGAAATATCTAAAGGTGGTGGAATCTTTATAGATTGAAGTCCAAGGTGGGAAACATTTCTTTTATTTATGCGTGGGCCATAGAGCAGAAGAAACTGCCTCTCACATTATAAAATGATGAGATTTGATCAGTTTTTAAGACCAAAATCAAGGAGAAATTGACAGAATCCACCTCCATTATGAAATGCACTCTATTCCATTAGTAAAATCATTTGTGTTAATTTACCTGGCAGGTTTAATTTAATTTAATTTAATTTAATTTAATTTAATTTAATTTAATTTAACTTTTTTAGCCGTCACAAGAAGGGACCACAGCTGAAATGTGTGTGAGACTTTGTTGGATTGTCCCTGGTCATTTCTTAATATGCCTTTGTAGAAATGTATCTTAATAAGCGAATAAGCTAAACCAAATTAAACTAAACTAAACTAAAACTACCTACAAGAAACAAGCCTACAACCCTTTCTTGGTCCTTTGCCCTAATTTAAACACTCTAGGATGTCGAATTGTTTCTACAGTTTTACATTAGTTTCATCGACTCTAGTCTAGCTTATTGTCTCATGTGGTTATATGTTTATTGCTACTAAAATGCTTCTTATGATCTTATTTTCTGTTGTTCTCTCCCTCCCTCCAGTGGCCAAATGTTAGCCTCCGTAGCAACAAAGATGAACAGATGCACAAGTACGTATTTTTTCACCCATTTCAGCTCTCATTTGATTTTATGAACATTTAATGAACACTCCTCCACGTCTCCTTTGCAAACTGCAGTCGAATTGTTTTGAATATTTTTCATTTTAGCGCACCTTGAGAATGCTTCAAGAAAGAAAAAAAACAAATGATCTAACACGGTGATAATGTGCTGCAAACCCTGCTCTTCTGCATGCACGATGTCAAAGTAGAATATATGCTCTGTGGGTTGCAGGTTTGTGCGAAGGCTGCTTTTCTTCTACAAACCCAGCAGTAAGCTGTATGCCAGCCTGGAGCTGGACCATCCCAAGGCCAGGCAGCTCACTGTGGTCGGCTGTCAGTTTGTAGAATTTCTCCTGGAGTCTGATGAGGTGAGGGGGAAACGCTACCGGGGAGGCTTTCCCAACAATGATGCCTTGAACCCTCACGACATACTTCACACGCTACTTTAACATGTGTCTTGAACGTTACATTTCATAAAAGATTTATTATATAGAGAGACTGTGTGACGTACCTGAGCTTGAGAGCAACACAAACCTCACAGCTCAATAGAAGAACTGTCGATTTGCAGAGCAGAAAGCATCACATATCAATAGCAAAATCACTGATTTGATACCATTTTCAATAACAAAGTGATTTCTACCTTGGTGGTCTATATTTTCAATGTAAACATAATAAAAAAGTTATAACAAATATAGCGTAATGGTACATGTTTAATCCCTTGCCGGAAAAAGTTGTGGGTTCAAATCCAGATATAGACATTATAACACTGTTTATCTAGCACAGATACATAACTTAATATGCTCAATACACCACACACAGCAGTGCATTCATATAGGCAAAGATTGCGTTGTTGACATTTTTTCTATTGTGCCACCAGGTGGTAGTATTGTACCTATCTCTAATTTCAAATTTCTACTCTGTCTATTTATCTATCTATCAGTCATACTTATCTTGGTGATATGTAAGTGTGACTCCGTATGTCTGGCTGCCTGTTAGGAAGGCCAGGTGTACCTGGAGGAGCTGGTGAGGGACATTGTCCAGTGGCTGTTGTCTTCAGCTGGGCTCAAACCCGACCGGAGTCTGCAGAGCAACGGGCTTCTAACCACGCTCAGCCAGCACTACTTCCTCTTCCTGGGCACCCTGTCGGCCCACCCACATGGTGTCAAGATGCTGGAGAAGTGCGGCGTCTTCCAGTGGTCAGTCTACTACTGTATCCC
>OMKZ01055497.1:0-20165 GCA_900302535.1 Neoniphon sammara
TAGGGCAGAGATTGAATTTTCCTCAGTTTTCCTTCAAAATTCTTTTCATGTTCTTACAGAATCGCATCTCTTTGATACTGTTCTTACCTGATGATGGTGGGGTAAAGCTCACAGGTGTACAAGTAGATGAGACCAAAGGCAATGGCAATTGCAAACTTCCCTGTCATACTGAGAACGATGGCCAGCACCTCAATGTCCTGTAGCATGGAGGGAAATCAGAGGTGCAGGATGGTTTGGGGAAAAGAGGGTAAGAGGGGAAAAGATGTATGTAAGGTGAGTTTGAGATTGATTAATGGCAGAAAATCATTTTAAAAAATCCATTGGTATCACTGTTTCAATTAAAATCTCAAAATAATAATATTTAGTGCACTCATTCAGTTTTCCTTCCCAAGCATGTTGACCTTGATTCTGCACAAGCTTTGTGTGCAAAAACCTTCATCCAGTAAAAGGGGTCAGACTGTCTCAGCTGTTCCTTGATTACACAGCTGATTTCATCACACGTGCAAACACAAACACATGACCTTTGACTCCTTCATAGTCAGCAACAGGGTGAAGTAGAGAACAGCCAGACCCCTGGATAGATGCACTTAAATGCACACTGTCAGTACTGTGTGTGATTCTCTTTCATCACATTTGGTCAAAAACAACCTATAAACACTGGTGACTAATCTGGGGGACGGAATGCTTCATGTGGAATCAATTTTCTTACTTTTCCACCCACTTTTACTGCTGCTCTCTTCCCTTCACCCTTGTCTCTCGCTGTGGCTCTGGCATTCTTTCCTGGTTTGCTTTTGATTCACAAAAAAAAGAGAGCTGATAGATGCAGTATGGGACCCACCAAACCAAGCTGCTGTCCCATTAGTCCATTATATGTGTATATGTGTGTGTGTGTATGTGTGTAACTATGAGCATGCACTTGTGAAACAGAGTGCTAACCTTGGAGAGGCAGCTGTATTCTGAGCTGCAACACTTATCTTGCAAACACCTGGAGGACTATAACTCAGCCTTTTGCCATGATGCAGCAAATATAGAAGCCCATGACTGGCAATGGCAGCATGCTGACTCTGATGGGGACTGAAGCAAAGCCAGAGAGGAGGCAGGCAGATGAGGCAGTGTTAAGCAGTCCCATCCAAATGACTTATTTTTAAATTTTGGAATTGAATGGGCTTGTAGTTTAGTCTGTCATGGTGTTCAAGTGGTAATCCTGAATTGGTGCATTTATTTATTTATTTATGGGCGAAATATCTTTGGTGCTAACAGATCATTGCTGTATTGTTTCTTTCCATGTGTATATAACCTCTTGTGTATGTATGAGCCATATGAGGCTGACTCTTCTGCAAAGCCATTTGAGCGTTAGTGGGGAAGAACTACTCTCAGAGTGGCCCACAAGTGCATAAGGTCAGTGGTATGACTGACAACTCAAACTGTGACTACGTTTACATGCACACAAGAAACCCGATTACTGAGAGAAACCAGATTATGCGACCTTACATCAGTTACTGGAAATCCCATATACATGCACTCCTCAGTAATCGGGTTTCTCCCCCACTGCGACCTCCTGTGTATATGGTATGTGGTGCATGCAGAGTGAGTGAGAACATTTTAACTCTAACTAAGACAGTCTGGTCTATAATCTTGTTTGATAACAGATTTGCGACAAAGCTACCAGATATCTCTATTTCTGTGTGCAGTGCTTCCCAAATGGCTAATGATACATTTGAAAGGTTGGTGTGTTACCAATCCAGCCCATGAACTTTGACCTAGCTCTCCCATCCTTCTTGTCTCTCTGTACTATGACTATACAATAAAAGAAAATCCAGGAAGTAATTAAAAAAAAAAAAAAAAAATTAAAATGCATGCATGGCTAATCAGGGGTTATGGCAAGAATTGCCTGTAGCAAATAGAGTATCTATATACACAGCTTAGAGGACCGTAGCCAGGGATGATACAGGTATAATATCATAAATATAATCGTAATCAGTCACTGCCCCCATGTGTGTTTCTATAATAACAAAAAAGTGTAGAAGAAGTTAAAGTATAACAAGAGCCACACTGAGTCAGCCCATACACAGAGAGAAGGTCTCTGAGGTTCTATGTATAATAAACACGTCTGTGTATGATTGGGCTATAGTGGCTAAATTTAGCAGATTTCCTAATTTACAACACAAACACTGATAAAATCGTGTTTAGCTAGTGGAGCAAGGGCTCAACACAGCTACTAATACATTTTAGCTACTTCAGCAGGCACACCAATCAAAAGGACTTAAAGCACTTGAAGCACTTTAAGTGTTCAAGATCAAAAAGGAGAGTTCAACCCCTATTTTCTGATACATCTGAGAAGGAATGAGGTTTGGCTGGTTAAGTGATAAAGTCTTTAGGCACTGACAAGAACAGCTATGACACAAGGATAGATTAAAAAAAAAATTCAAAAAAGATCTCCTGTTGCATGGTGGGAAGATTTGAAGAAAGGGCATGACAGGGTTGTGTTTGCCCTAGTTTTAACAACATCAAAAGCCAAGCAGAAGACTCCTAAGTATGATGAATTACAATGCCAACTAGTGAGAGATGTAATTAAGAGTCAAATGTGGGTCAAGCCAGACGGAGCACGGGGACAGTTAATGGAGTGAGGAAGCAATAGTATGCCCTCTGCTTTATGGCAAAGTTTCAATGACAGTGAAGAGAAGACAGAAGATATGCTCCAGATATTGAATGTACAGGCAGAGGAGAGCACTTGGCACTGCCAGGAGTATCATGGCTAGATAAATCTGAAAATCTGATAGCTCCAGTGAAGTAAATTAGTTTCCATACTGCAGGACAAAAGCCACAAACAATACACGTACAATACAACTATCTTTATGGTTGGGATTTGAAGAGATAAGATAAGGGAATATTGTATTGTGGGTAACCTGCACCCTTATGATGTGTGTAGTCTGGTGAAAGCTAAGCGCCCTCCAACAGAATAGTCGGCTCTTTCGCTTGGGGCTGATACCAGGTTAAAATGAATCATGATATTGGAGAGTTTACCCAGGGCAAATTTCCAACACCAAAAATCCCTAAGTAACAGGGCAGAAATAAATGCAAACTGTCTTTGTTTTCTGCAGAAGCCTGTATTTATCAAATGGTGGGAAAAAGAAGGATTTTTTATCAAGACAAACAAAACAGCTGGTTTCCATAACCAGGGTAAGGGATTAAGAGATATCGTGTTAAAGCAGCTGGATTTTTGCTGGAGAAGCCTGATTATCAGGCCATGTGAAGCCTAACTTGGATTTCTGACCGGCCTTTTATCTGTGCGGTACCCTCCACGCGAGTAGCTGCTGCAGCGGGAACAGTCTGGGGAATGCTGCAGGTGGGAAGGTGGGGGGAGAGGGGCCTGATTATTGGGGAGCAAATGTGGGTTTTTGAGTAATTGTAAGGTAACATGTAAACATGTTACCCAATTTCCTGCCATAACCCGGTTACTCACAATATTCTGGTTTCTCGTCTACATATAAACACATTGGATGTAAATATCTAAATATGTTAATGTTCAATATATTAACATTTCCAGATTGGCATGATTCATGACTATACAACCTTATGGTGTCATTGAGGCTTACAACAAGTTCAGGAAGCCTGGAACATCAGAAGGGAGGGATATATTGGCATTATGCGAGGCATTAAGTTACCCAAGTAAGTTGCCAAGTCAAAGGCCAGAGCACACTTTAACAGGGCAGATAAACACTCACTGAGGAGCAGATTAGCAGACATGCAGGCTAGCGGGACAGCAGAAATGGAAAAGGACAGCTTGTAGCTGCAAAAAGGGCAAAAAAAAAACTTCACAGCCAGATAACTTATAGTGCATTCCAAATTTCAGAGAGAACTGTAAAAAAAGACTTAACAGTTTTTTTTTGTTTGTTTGTTTTTTTTAGCTGGTGTGTCAAATCTTTGCAGCACAGTATCCTTACAATTTCAAGCTCACAAGCTGTGTATGCATATGCATGTTTCCATACAATCACACAACAGAGTAATGTGATCCAACAGACTCTTCTGAGTCGTTGTGGGACTCCACTCACCCAGAGACGACCCCTGTATGTACAACAGGGATGACAAGCGAAAGAGCTTTCTGTTATTTCTTGGAATTTAAGGAGGAAACACAAGTGAGACCAGTCATACCCAAATTATCATTCCTGGTTGGCATGTAGCAACTGATAATCTAATAACTCCAGGACAATGTAATAACTTGGTCAAAATGTAGGAAAATCTCCTCCTAAAATTTAGTTTTAAATTTAGTTATTATGATAAAACCTGGTAATGTAATAAATTGCTGTAGAATGTAATAGCATTGTATTATTATATCACCACACATTCTTACTTCACTGGGGCTGTAACATGTTTTGATGGATGATGTGGTGATGATAGGCCTATTCATTTTTTTACACTACTGTTCAATATTATTAATAACTCATCAGTTAACATATGCTACAATGCATTACAACATCATAATTCCGTCTTATGACATTATTCAGCAGTTCATTAAGTTCAAAGGTATAATTACATTGTGAAATTATTGAGAGGGACGTCTTATTACATCTGTTCAAACTAGGCATTGAACTGATGGGTTTTAGAACATAAATGAATGAATACAAAGCATGTGAATATAATCTGTTATCAAACTAAATGCAACCACTGTATCTGCATGGGGTGGGGCCACGAGAGCATCAGCAAATAGTGCCTGAGCTGCAGGGCAGAGAGACAAACCTGGGTTAAATGGGCTGGGAGTCAAGGAGGATGACAAAGATGATCTGCTTGTTAACACCAAGTTACCAGTCATGATGCTTCTGCTGCAAATATTTCTAACACAGCCCAGCCACCATTCTCTATATTCTCTATTCAAACAGAAGTTGTTTAAAATAAATAAATAACATGCATATGCATTGAAGCAGACAGTGATGGATTAGTTCAAAGTATCACTGGATTAGTCACAGTAATTAGTCCCAGAATGGGAGCACACTGTACTCTAGAGACCTCATAGGACACCTGCTGTATAATCAAATACCACACTGGTTGGCAGTGCAACTGCTAATCTGGGTAAGACCACCAAAGTCATGGATAACAGCCAGGCCAGGTTTCTACCAGTGGATATGTTTACATGCATGTACTAATACCAACTACTGGACATATTCCAATTCAGATCTTTATATGCACCTTTCATACCATCCACATCTTTCAATCATTTGCCAAGTTGTGTGGGGTTAAAAATTTGATCACACTGGTTGCAGACATATATCTATTGTGCCACATAGGAAAAACAAGAAGACAAGACAAACAAGAAAAAAACATGCCAATATCAATCAGAAAACATATCAACTGATTTGTTATCTGATTAGAGCAATCCTCTGTCAGTCTGTCCTGCTGACAGATTGACAAACCTTGACTGAAAAGGATAATAAGACTGCAGGTGTTTGCCAAAGAGAGAGAAATGTTGATGAGGCTATTGCGGATGACAGTGATTATGGACTCATGGATAATATTTTTAAAATGGAATAAAAGCATTTCATTGTTCAAGCATCCATCTCAAAGCATCAGCACAACTCCACTACAACTACTACAACTACTCTATTCTTTATCATCAGTACTGATAAATGATGATGATGAATTTGAGGCCTAAGCTGCATTTTATGAGTACTCATTTACTATGATATTCTCTTAATTGATTTATTGTTTTATTCCTCTTTGTTTATTTGCACGCACGTGATTCCGAACCTAGCATATCTTCTATGACTGAATCTTTCATCTCTCTGTTAGGCCACTCAGTGTATTCACCTGTCCATTATGAATTAACAAAATTCACATCATGTTCCAAGGAGAGGAGAAAAACCCAAGCAACTAATGCCCTGAAAAAGTACCATCTGAGTAGCAAGTGAGATCAAAAAATCTCTTAAAATCGTCATACGCCTGCTATTTGGCTCTGCACCTTCCAGACCTCAAGAATCCCCAAACATTATCTCGTGCACCCTGTTGTGTTTCGGCTTAGTCTTACCACAAAACATGAAACACTCAAACACTCACATATGCTGAATATAAAAAGGAAAAAACATGCACAGCAAAATAAATGCAGCTGCAAACACTCCTATTAGGTGCATGCATCAATAGACAAACTATATACCAAAGGGCTGAGGCGGTGCACAATCTGACTGTGCTGCACAGTGCGTTACAATACAAACAGCACAAACTGTACAACATAACTATTAGGAGAGTGTGGAGGTTGGAAGGAAGGGATAGAAAGGCAAGTTGATAAGCTATCCTTGTCATAATACTTAACTATGCCAAGCTGGACCAAGCTGCTTGTGAACTGGTCTGATTGGACAGCCAGAGTAACGACTATATGTGAGGTCCTGGTGGCATTTCAGTCAGTATGTAGTGTGACAGTGTGTACTGTGTCCACTTTAAATGCTATCATGATATATAGTCATGTTAGGGGCCGTTTTAAGTACTTAGCAAGGCATGGCATGTTTGCCAAGGCAAGTCATATTTGTCCTTGTAGTTTACTGAAGATAGCGACAGTGGGTCAAACACCAATATGTGGAAGTGTGTACAATATGAATGGTGAAGATTCACAAATTGTTTCATTTTGTGTTTGTATTCTCAGCAAACCAGAAGACTATTGAGCTTACTGGAACAAAAAAGAAAAAAGGGAGGGAGAGAGAGAGAGAGAGAGAGAGCAAACACAGATTGTAAACTGCTACAACTTTGTTCTCTTCCAATCATTTCTCCTCCCCTCTGCGTCCTCCCCATGTCTCCCTGCCTCTATTTTTCATGTCATGTTTGTTAACTGCTCTACATATAATGGTCCTCAAGGTCAAAGGTCATATTTGCTCGGACATTTATCATCGGCTGTTTGCCAACTCAACCACGAGCAGTAATCATGTGGGTCACAGCATAGAGCACACACACTAACAAATGCATGTGTGGTTTGTATGTGCATGGATGAACACACTGGCAAATAAACGTGATGATGAAAGTGCAATGAATTTGTGTCTTTGCATACTACTTAGGAGGAGAAAATGTCCAAAAATGCTCCAAAGGCAGTCAATAAATATTATAATACCTTGTATGTTTCGTAAATTTGAGGATTTGTAAACTAACACTTTAAATTCCTTGTATTTACACACACATATAGGCATGCCGGCTCTCAAATGCACACAAACAAAATCTCAATACATACAGCAGGCACCACGATGATGAGCATACAGGCGATCCCGGCCAGCAGCAGAGCTGGGGCACAAGTCTTCTTCCTGCCAACCCGGTCCATTGAGAAACAGCCAACCAGGTAGGAGGGGATCTCCACCGCACCTGGAAACAGCCAATCACAGAGTCAGAGGTTGACATGACCAGGACTTTCTGTCTGTAGGAGCCCAAACAACATCATATGAAACATGGGTCTCATATGTTTTATTGTATGACTCCAAATGCCAGCAAAGCAGTCTAATGGTACTTTAAATGTTTCATTATGCCATAGGAACCAGATTAAATTACCTTTGATCTAGAGTGTTGGGAAATACATAAGAAATAAGTTTAATGTTATTAAGTTCAACATATTGTCTGTTGCAGTGTTGGATACAGTAGAGTTACTGATACCAAACAAATTATTTTTTATGCTAAATTTTCTAGATTAAATATATCTGAACAATGTATAATATGATGCATTATCTTAGATCTTGTAGTGCACCTTTCATTTTTGTCAGGAAAGATGTTTTAAAACAGCATTATTTGGGCATTCACACATTCCATTCACATTATTACTTTGCACATCTTCTTTCCTTTATTGAACACAAAGCACAGTGAATCCATTTGACATGCAGTTAGAGATAAAAGTTTCTGCTCATTGCTCGAAAGCTAACTTTACTCCCTAAGTGACCAAAACCAGAGGAGTAAACAAAGTCAAATTGGATTAACAGCAGATCTTCTTACTGCTTCACAGATTTAAATAATGCATGACATAATGTCTTCACCTCTAATTGGGCATTATATTTCTCAGCCCACGGCACAAATGTTGCAACCAGAGTGTATAGTTTAAAGTCTCCTGACATCTTTAAATAGTATCCTGCTTCATTTTGTAAACAGGCTGGGCTAAGCTGAGGGCTGAGGGGCCAATTTGTTTACATGGAAAGGGGTACCTCTGTTATTAGATAAAATGGGCGTCCTGAAAAAATCTTGGCCGACTTCTACCTTACTGCACACACACTGCAGCGAACACAGAGACAGACACAAGGACATAATCTGTATTTACAAGCCACAGGTCACAAACTAGGTCTCAGAAATAGATCAGCCAATGAATGTGCATGTGCAAAAGTTGTCAACAGCTGCCTAATCCTTCTGTAAATACAAACAAGTCAGTAGTGACCATGACGCTCCCCATGATTGGTACAAGTTGCCCTGAGTGTAAGTAGCTTTTTGTTTTGTTTTTTATGTGTGATGTGCAGTGTTGACACTTTATGGACTGTTGGTGGCATTGTGGTGGGCCAATCAGGTTTGTATTCAAAATGCTGGGCCCCAGTGTCAGAACCCATCATTTCCCCACAGAGGCTCAGAAATCAGGATGGACAGATGAAACCCAATCCATAGTCTCACATACATCTGAGCATCCATAGATGGAGGTTGCTGTAATTAATTAAAAGTAATCATTGTCGAACACAGCACTAAGGCTGGCTTTAGGCTGGCTTCACACAATGCAACTTGCATGCAATTAGTTGCAGGTTGCAAATGAAGCTTTTACTGTTGCCATGTCAACAAAACCATATGGAACATTCCAAATGATGATGCAAACTGAATTTAGGATTTTCATCCAATGGCTTGCCTGGAACTCCAAGTTGCATGGAGCTGAAGTTGTGTTTCAGTCGCACCATGTAAGGCTGGCTTTACATGGTGCAGCTGAAATGGGTTTGTTGACATGGCAACAGTAAAGGTTTCATTTGCAACCTGCAACTAATTGCATGGAAGCTGCATCAAGGCAGTCTAACATCACTACCACTACTTTCCTACTGTGAAGATCTCATACACAGACATACACAAATGCACACACATGCCAGTCCAGCACTTACCAGCCAAGAAAAGGTTGATGTACTGGTTTCCTCCTAGGTTGACTGAACCCAAGGAGAAGACATAGTAGCCCAGGCTGCCAATGAACCAGATGGACCAGACTGTGCACGTGCGGCCTGCCATCCTCCAGCTGCCAAACAGATCCAGGATGGACAGCCTCTTCTCAGGAGTCGCCGGCTGCTGCGCGGCCTCCTTCTCCAGCAGAGCTCTGCTGTTGTGGTCCTCTGTCTCTAGAAGATCCTCCGCCTTCAGCCTGGATTCAATGCCGTTGAAGCGAGCGATGGTGTCCAGCAGGGTTTGCGTGTCCTGGATGCGGCCCTTTGCCATAAGGTAGAAGGGCGTCTCGGGGAACTTCCAGCAGAAGAGCAGGAAGGGCGAGGTGCAAATGGAGAGGATGATTTGGTAGATCCACCAGACTCGCACCAGGTAGCCGACCAGAGCGACCACCATGATGCCCACGGCAAAGGCTGCGTGCACGTGCATGGAGGTCCACGTGCGCACCTTGATGCCTGTGTACTCCGTTACATAGACAAACACCACCACCAGGTAGCCACTGGACACCTGCCGAGAGCGAAGGAGGGAATGAAGACATGAGAAAGAGAGGGAGGAAGGAGGGAAGCAAAGGGCAAAGGAAAGGAGAGAGGCAGGCAATAAGGAACAGGGATGGTGGGGAAGAGGATTGAAAGACAGAGAGAAGAAACAAGTATGAAGAAGAAAGTGAAGGACAGAGGGGAAATAATAGAGGATAGAGGGAATGAAAAAGGGGGGGATGAAAGGGAGAAGATACAAAAAAGAGATTAAAATCTTCAGTCAACTCAGATAGATAGATAGATAGATAGATACTTCATATTTGTGTGGAAAATATTGTTCTAGTGATTTGTTTCTGTGCTTTGCCCTGTCCCTAATGTCAGAGTTGATTTTGTCAAAAATATCTCTCTGTACTTCATTTCCTGGAACTCACTGTAAAGTGATTTAAATCTGAAGAAGCTGAAAGAGTCTGAGTTTTAAACTGTACAAAAGTTTGATCTAGTACTGGAGGATCTTGTGACAGACTCAGTAATGAACTCTTTGCTGTGGTTAGCCAAGTTTTAAATAGGTTTGACCTTATGAACCTGAACCTGGTTTATTATTGGACTGCTGTCTTTCAGAACAATTATGCAAATTTTGCTTTCATTTATTATCTCTGTTATGTGACTTTAATTGTATTTTCGTTGTATGTACTGTTTTGCCTGCTTTTTTAAAAATATCACTTCCAAAATATTCTGGCTTTATACTGTTATATGTTGTTGGTGGACAACTTAAAACAAGTTCTGATGCTATTTTCTTATCCAGGTCTCCCTTTGGAAAGAGATTCTTAATGTCAGTAAGTGTAATCTGATTAAATTAAGTTTAGTAAATAAAATAAAACAAATATTAATATGGCATTGACCAGGCTGAGAGTCCCTGCTGAAACTGCACAGTGCAAGTGAGGCTGTGTAGCATGACTCTGTGTGCACACTGTGCATGTGTGTGTGACAGAGAAAGTGAGTGTCTGAGGCTGTGTGTGTGTGAAAACAACAGCTGTAGCTCTAGAGGACTGGGGGGATGGGAGCAGACAGAGTGGTGAACACACTGCAAGGTTTCTTCAGGCACTTTAATGACTCTCTTCCTTTGCCTGGTCCTGTGGACATATTTTCTATGCACATGATATATATTACAGTTTACAACTGTGTATACATGCACACTCATACACACAGAAACACTCACACATACACCCAAACTGCATTTTTTCTGTTTTTATCTTAACAGGCCATTTATCATATTAAATCATATTAAATCTTAAAAACTTGTTTTTCTTCGAACAAGTGAAAAAATCTGGCAGCGGGATGAGATATTCCCTCTTATTTCCAATGCTAGCTAGCTTGTTTCAAATGATATTTTATTGATCCTAGAGGGCTAATCTGCCTTGTTTCAACATATTTATAATTGTTCCCAGAAAAATTCCTATAAACAAATGAAACTTATTTGAAGAAAACAAGATTTCCACACTGAATATGAGATGTAATCACTTGTTAAGATAGGATTTTTTTTGTAGTGTTTGTGCCTCCACTGTTTTGGCCCTCATTACTCACTCACCATGGGCGTGCAAACCCACTGTGGACTCACCATGGCAAGAAGGAAGCGGATCACTACAAAAAAGTAGTAGTTTCCCGTGAACGCCACACACACACCGAACCCGAACTGGCAGAGGCTGGTGAACATCAGAATCTTCACACGACCAACCCTGTAAAACACACACACACACACACACACACACACACACACACAGGTAGACAGAGAGAGAGAGGGAAAGGCCGAGTTGACGTTCAGGTCAGTCTGTGTTCAATCCATTGAATAAGGGATTATCTAAATACCATGGCTGTGTTGGGGCTTTTGAACCAGTTGCAAAACAAAAGAAATTCCTGAGTCCCTGCCTCTGAAGAAGAAGCCGTATAATTTCCATAGCCCAGAATAAAGCTGTGTGGAAGGTGTGACTAGTTCAACATTTTGATGTGGGGCGACACTGGATATGTCACTTGTTGGGATAAAGTGTATAATTTTTTTTAACACACAGGAGTGTTCTTAAATTCAAAAGCCACTGAATGTCTCCTTTAAATATTAATTATATAACTAACTCAGATCATCGGATGTGTTATGTCACATAAACAATATGACTGCACTTTGGCCTCAAACAAAAAAGGATGCACTCAATATCCCCGCACTGTGTTGTGTAGTCTCTAGCCCTGATAACTCACAGTCATGAACAAATAAAACTGGTTAATGGATGATCTCAGGCCCTGAACCAGAATAACCAAGAATTTGACAATGCCCTCCCAACAAGTGTTCAAATAAAAATGCCCAACCTTAGGCTGTGGCAGATAAAATACATTAGAGTATCAACAAAACAAGGTGTCAAATCATGTGTAGCACTTTAACCCTATTTTAACTATAGTCAATCTTTAATCCTTACCAACCACATCTTTACTCTGTGAAAGGAATCCATAATGAGCATTGGACAGCTCCAGACATCACAGAGTGAGTGTGTACCCCACGGTCAGACGCTGTCACGCTAAGTCCCACTTCTAAACGACCACCCCGGTCTTGGCTGGAGAGCTGGTGGATTCTTGGCCAAGTCACTCAGGACTCTGAGTGGCACAGCTACTGCCAGTTCTCTCTGCCAGCTCCCTCTCTCACACCAACTTGGCTTCCACTTGTCCTGTCTCACTATCACCCATCACACACCCCCTGTCCCTTTTAATTCTGTCACTCTTTGTCCCCTCCCCTCGTCTCCGTCTCCTGAGCATCCCAGTCCAGTGTTTGACCTCAAACAACCTTCTAAGGCGACAGGAGGATGGTTGGGCATTAGACAACCCTGAGTGTGGCATTGTGACTGTAATCGAGGCCTGGACACTGTCAGACTAAGGGCATACTTGGTCCACTTCAGATCCTCATGTGAACTCAGACTCAGCAAATTTTGAGCAATGGGAACACGCTAAACTCCCCCCAAAAACAAACCAAACGCACACCAGTGGATTGCTTTGTGGTTCATTTAATTTGTGCATTGTCAACACAAAGTGGTCGCATTCCGCTTTGTGTTTTCCTTTACTCGCAAGACTTGCCGTACATAAACAGCTTGTACGGTAACCATAGCAACCACATCTGAGTAAAAACAAAAAGGAGAACGGCAAGTTGCGGAGAGTGAAGATTTGTATGGAATCATCAACAGACCACTGCGTTAACTGATATATGGGATGAGGACAATATCAAAAGGGCAAATGTTTGTCTCTGCTTCTTATTAGCTTCTTAAAAATGCAGCAAAACAAAATGAACAAAAAATTTGAAGAAACTTGAAGAAATTTGAAGAAAATGCTGGTGAGATCTCAGTTCTAATGAAAGTTGCAGCATGAAGGAAAAGTGGCCTGAGATCTCATCATCACTACTTGTGGACCAAAGGCGAAATCAAGTTCATTTGCAGCTGGTTCAGTTCTTGGCTCACTCAAAAAGGACTGAGTTTGACTTGTTTAAAAAGAAATATACGTTTAAACACCCTAGGTCGTACTTCTAAATGACGACTCTGGTCATAACTGGAAAGCAAGCTGAAACTTTGCCAATTCAGCTGAGGTGTCCAACTGTACCACTTAAGACGCTTGTTCCTCTGCCAGTTCCCTCTCTTTCTATGCTGCAGGCCATGACTGGCATTCCTCAATCCTGTCATCCACACCAACTTGGCTTCCACTTCCCCAGGCGACACTAGATGAGCCTGCACATCATGGGTGTTGCTACCTGATTTGGACCACCCTAACCAACTATTAATCTAACCTTAACCTCCAACCTAACCACTGCACGTGCATGGTCCAAATCTGTGGTCAGCCACAATGTGTATGCACAGGTGCACAGAGTACATTTGTCATACCCTCCCTGCATCTCCATTTCCTGAGCAGTGCATCCTTGAATGCTGAGGCTGAAACAATAGATGTGTGTAAACACACATCACAGTTGTATTGACCATGGGGATGGCAGTTATCATCTGGTTATTTTAAATATAAGTGCCATCTTGCAAATATCAAGAACTCAGGCATGCAGAATTCACGACCTCTTCTAATTCTAAATAATTTCAAAGCAAACTTCTGTAAATGCATTTTAATACTTGTAATATTAATATTTCATAATATTTCTTTTTCCGCTGACATATACACATACCTATCAGCAATGTCCCCAAACACCAGCGCTCCGATCAGCACTCCCAGCATAAAGGTGGGTTGGCACAGCTTAGCCAGCCACTCTCTTTCACACACCAAGTCCCAGTCCGTCACTATGTTCTGGTACACTTCACTGTGGTCGTAAACAAAGTTTCCGTCGCAGTTTTTTATCGTCTTGTTGCCACCAAATTCGTATGTAAATGCCGTTGGAGCGATGCGCAGGGCGCACCGGCACCGGCTGAGCTCCCACTGGTCACCGTTGGCCGTCCTGACCACCACGGGGCCGATGCCCGGCTTGAAAAACGGCAGTACCTCCTCTAGAGTGGATCCTGTGAAATTGCCGTACAGGACATCGGTGATGTTGCCGGGCGCACCGCACACGAAATTCGGCGTTTCCACCAGGAAAACGGAGGCCAGATAGTGGATCCCACAGGCAACAGCTTGGAAAATCGCAGCGAAGTACAGACATGCCTGGAACCTGGAGAACAAGAAAAGTGCAGAAAATGACATTAGATTCAGTTACGTCCTTGAGACACGTGAAATTACTCCACCCCAACCCATTTTCCACATTTGCTTTAAGAAAATAGTCAATACTCTATTACTTTTTTCAGTGAAGCTGTGTGATGACCATTCAATCACACTCTCTTGAATTTGGATATTTTCATTTATTGACATAACTTATGATTAATTGGCTATTTATAATAATGATTAATTGGCTATTTATAATAATAATTTTAAACAGTCAGTGCAGGGGGAAATCTCTCAGCAATTTCTTCAAAAATACAGTAAAAAATTAAATATTGATGCTATGTTCATGTTGAGCAACTAGTAGTCCATGGCTGCTTAACCAAATGTTAATATATGAGTAGGCTACGAAAATAGCTCCTGAGATTTGCAAAACGCTGCTATATAAATAGCTTTGGCAAAGGTGAACTGAATATGTGCTGGAGAAGTGGCTCATCTACACTATATGCAGTTATTGCTTTTAAGCAGTCTAGAGAGACTGAAAAAAAAAAATCACTTTACCTTTTGAAATGTCCAAGCTCGTCGAATACTTTCTCCACGGTCATGGTTTTCTGGCGGTGGGTTTTTGCGTCGAGGCGCGTCTCTGTCCACAGCGAGTAGCGGATCCTGAAAGTCTGACCACTTATTAGTAAATGCAGGCTTTCAAGGACCCCGGGTAGGAGGAGCGCGCGCGCAAACACACACACACACACACACACACACACACACACACGGGCGCGCGCACACTTATTTGAATACTTTCTTTATGTCCATAAAGAGAAGCAGCAATACAGGACAAAAATACTAACAGTGTAAAGGAAGATTAGTAGCACTAACGACATTTTTCAAAAAACGCCAAGTAGATCACTACAGTAACTTGTGCATACAAATAGCAGCGCCTCTTCATAGGCCGTGTGACGACTGACACAGAACAGTAGGCCATCCAGTTTGAACGAGCAGAGAAAAGTTTTTAGGAAGCAAGGTCATATTTGACATCCTCAGCCAACATAGGCTGTGTTTTTGCTTTGACTAAAAGATGCGGGAAGAGAAAGGTTATTAAAAGTCATATTAAATGCGAGTCTATTTGTAAGGACTTCCTATAACCTTTTCTCTCAGGGTGACAGGGTCGTGAACTGTATAAACCTGGTCATTGCTATCTTCAGTTATGTTTGAGTTTGTTACTGTGATTTCTCTGTGTCTATCGTTGTGTCCTTTGATCAAGGAAGAGGTTGATGGGATATTTTAACATTGTTCCCAGAATTCACACTTGCAATAAATGTGCCTTTAAAGCATCCTAAACAATCACTTGATTACATCACACATTTCCCTACAGAGAAGTAAGTTAATCAAAATGTAAAGCACATCCCCCCTTTGAGCTGTTGACAGCTTTGCAGGTCATTTCATACTTAAATGCTTATACAGCCTGCAAGTAAGGGTTTAAGGGTTAAAAGAAGAAAAAATAAACAATGATATAATAATCACTGGCAACTACATAGAATTATAATATGGGTAACAACTTATTTGCAGTAGTATAATTAGCTGCTTATTAACATACCGTACAAACCAGCACTTCATTTTGCACTATTGTATTTCACATGTTTATAATTATTTTAACTAGAACTATTGGTTTTTCCTCAGTAATTGTCATCAGTAAATTTAAATTACTGTTGAAGTTGTTGCTCATGAATTAGGCTCGTAGTTGCTTTGCAGTTTACAACTTCCTTACTAAACTGCTAGTAAGTACCAATCAGGAGACTGCTGAGGGAACACCCATAGAAAATGTGCTATATACTTGGAGAACAGAATAGTGCAGTGAAAAGCGCCAATAAGTGGTTAATAATGAACCAATATCCTTGTAATATGCATGTTAACAAGTTGCAAGTTAACTGTTAATATGTGATCCTTAATCTAGAGTGTTGTCACAATATGTTACTGTAAAACAAATACTTGGACGCATAATCAGAACAACAAACATGCATGCAAGACAGCATGGACCTCACTGCGATCCAATCACATGTATGGCCTACAAATCCATGCACTGATTTTCTTTAATATTCCATCCCATGTAACCGAATCAAACTCTATAAAGCTCTACTTTTGGATGGTTTAACGCCAATGCTCATGTGTTTTATTGCCATGTAAATACATCACCTTTGTAAAACATGATTAACAGCAGAACAACCAACAGTGGACTTCTGACATCATGGAGTCATATTTCATCGGAGGTTCTGTCACTGTTAAGGTCAACCATCTTAAAACTTGAGGTCTGAGGTAAAAGGTCAACACAGCAGACTAAACAAGCACCTGCTGTAAATATGGCTGGTGTTTACAACTTAGGCTTAGTGGTAATGTGCTGCTGATTTCACTCTCATCACAAGCTGGTGGTTAAACTCTCAATTTGTGCAACACTTTAAACGTCAAGAATTGACCCCAACTGTTCAGTATAATCTCTATTGCTGTGTGTGATACTGGACGTGGGCATGCAGCCACAGCATAGATTGTCTCTTTGAATGCATGCACGTAAACATGCATCTTCAATTTCAGTGAACCAGAGCCCCACCCAAAGATACACATTTGATTGTGGAATATTGCTGGTGGTTGAGTTGGAATGAGAAATGAATTCAGCAATATTAAAACTGCATTTTGTTGTCTTAGTACTTGTACTTTGTGCAATGACAATAAAGTTGAATCTAATCTAAAAACAGTGGTCACTGAAGGCATTTTGTGTCAAATCAATAAAAATTTCACAGTTTGGTCCACATACTGCACTGTTGTACTAACTGTGTGCAGGGTTTAAAAAAAAAATTAAAAACTCATTTAAAAATGCTTGTAACCAATTGTACCATGCTCTTCACTACACTTAATCTTATCACTGTCCAGCTCATCCCCTCCTGTACACCCCAGAGAATTCAGAGGGAGAACCAGAGGATATCCTAATGTCAACTGAACAGCCTCTTTGCCCTCCAGCCAATTCCTAAAGACTCCCCACGAGACCTGTGTCTGAAATGATGTTTGTGGCTGCTGAGTGGATACTGTATCATTTTCATTCATGTAAGTCATGATAAAAGTAGCTTACTGCCTTCTTACTTTAAGATATGATTAATGATTGATATGGGGAGTACATTTGGCTGTATTGGCTTACCTAAAAACTTTGCTTCAACTGGATTCAACAGGACTGCTATCACAAACTGTCAGTGTTTGCTTTTACCTTCAAAGTGCCTTGCCATCTGCTGCACTTACTTAGATGGGAAATAATTAAACGGCAGAATTATATTTGAAATAGACAATAAATATAAGCATTTACAGGCGGGTGACAAATGAAAGGAAAAAAACAAAAACAATTCCGAGTCTCTAAGTCTCTGGAACTACTGAAGGGATGGAGCACTGTTCTTCCACAAGATATTGCCTTATTGCCTCATTTTGTGTTTTGATGATGTTGGTGGCTAGTGCTGCCTAACATGCCAGTCAAAAATCTCTCATATGTGTTCAGTTAGGTTTAGATCTGGTAACTGTGAAGGCCACAGCAGAAGATTTACATCATTTCGTCTTCACCAAACCATTCAGGGAGCCCTCGTGCCCTGTGGATGGGGGCATCATCATCATCATCCTGGAGGAGAGCGCTCCCATCAGGATAGAAATGTTTCATCACAGGACAAAGATGATCACTCAGAATAAATTTATATTGATTTGCAGTGAGCCTTCCCTTCATGGGCAGAAGTGGAACCAAACCATGCCAGGAAAATGCCCCCCACAGCATAACAGAACCAGCGGACCCTGTCACTGTAGGGTTGCAGGATTCAGTACTCTTGGTGTTCGCCAACATGCACTCACCCACTTGTGGAGAACATGGTGAAGGATGACTCATGTGACTGCATCATTTTTTTCCACATCGCTGTAGACCAGCGTGTATGATTTTTGCACTACTGAACTCTCGAATGCAGATTTGTCTTTGTAATGGAGGGGTTTGTGTACTGCAGCTCCTCTGTAATATCCTTCTGTGTACAGTATCTTTTGGAAGAATGGTGTTCATCCCGCCAGTAAAGTTCCATAAACTTGGAGAATCTATGCCAAGGAGCTTTGAAGCTGCTCTGGTTGCTCATGGTGGACCAAAAGCTTACTAGGACACTTTGTTGGTTTTCTTCTTTAATTTGTCACCCATCTGTAGATGAACCTGGAATAAGCTGCAATTTGGAATGGAAGGGGCTCACCTGTTGGGAGCTGAATTTTGGTAATATTCTAGTAAATCACCATAAGTTTCACATGACCAGGATAAGTGGCAGCATTCTTTTTCCACAAGAAGAAATAGGGTTTATGAGAAACGTGGCCTTAATTTTGAGCTCCAGTGATACCCCTGGCATGAATCAGAGGATACCAACATTTTTGCCAAGTCTGCTTACAGTAAGTGACTTTTGGCTTGTTTGTTTCCAAGGCCTCCTCCAAAAATTCATGAATTGGTCTTTGGTCTTCTTTTAAAATGTAGTTACTTGGTGTTTTTTTCTATCATTCTTTAATTTATATTATGATAAAAAAAATACATTTTTAGCACTAGAACCTCAAGTTGAAACATAACTTAGATCCAAACAGTGACAGATACGTTGTTGTTAGAGTTATCATCCAAAGCACCACAGCTGCATAAAAGTACAGAGGAAACACTGTGTTGCCTTTGTGAAAATCTGAGTGCAGAATGTGCTTATTGGGCTTGTTTTTGTAGAAAAGGTTGCTTATTTGGCTTGTGAGATTTGGCAACACCAGGCCCCAGTCTTCTCCAGTAGTTTCACATGGCATTGAGCTGGCTGACTGACAGCAGCTCACTGATAAGAATTTGTGTGATATCAGAATAAAACAAAGACTGTCAAATCGATGTCAGGAGTGCACAGCCGTGGCAAGATCTTCAAAATCAACATCCTTTGGGACGACTAGATGCAGGGCACGCTGTTTACACTCCAGTGTGTGTTTCTCTGAGTCTGAAGGCTGTGTTTTGACTTTGAGAATAATATCTGGTTTCTTCTCCTCCCACCAACCAGCTGGCTTATGTTTGCTATCCATGTCCTTACTCGTTCTCAGAGGAGCCCTGTGCTTGTAGGTATTTGGAGGAAGCTGATAAAATTCATGACATGCTGCCGGGAGGCTAACAAGCTGCCGATCCTTGATGTTGAGGCAGCAATGGATGAAGATTTTTCATACTTCTGAATTTTGACATTGGAGCAAGTCTGAAGCACAGATTAATTGGTGATGAAATATCAACTAGACTGGACTTTTTTTTGTGTCTAGAATTACAGTGACGTCGGTGCATGTGTGTGATCAACACCCTTATGGTCTGTCTTGGTAATTACCTGTAATCAATTAATGTGTGTGTATGTAGCTGTTTTGGAATGCATTTCTGTGTGTGTAAGTATGTGTGTGCACGTGCATTTTTGATCAGACGTACAGTGACCTCATTTTCTGTGTAGGTGCATGTGTGTGTGTCTGTTTTTGTGTGTGCGAGTGTGTGTGCATGCGTTTATGTAGCAGTTTTGGCTGCGACCCAAAGCAAACACACTCAACCTTCACCGGGTCCTGTCACAACTGGTTGCTTCCCACAGTAGCACCTTTGCACCAAAAGAGATGGGTTTGTGGAAATATCATTGCATTGGCAGACTAACCTATTTCAGTCTAGTTCTGCGTATTTTTTTTTTTATGAAACCTGTGCATTCCATAGTGCATATCAGAACACCTGCTGTTATTTGTAGGATAGCAGCCAGCAATTCCCACATGCAAGTTATTTATTAAGAGCACTTTATTCCAATTTCTACACCTCTAAAGGGAATTTTGATTCGCAAACCTCACTGCATCATCTTTTATATCCTGTAATCACACACACTCACA